>PVIW01002155.1:0-236605 GCA_004026585.1 Noctilio leporinus
GTGCTGGAAACAGCCTAAGTGCCCATCAGTGGATGATTGGATCAAAAAACTTTGGTACATTTACACAATGGAATTCTATATGGCAGAAAGAAAGAAGGAACTTGTACCCTTTGCAACAACATGGATGGAACTGGAGAGTATTATGCTTAGTGAAATAAGCCAGTCAGTGAAGGACAGGTATCATATGATCTCACCCATTTCAGGACAATAATGAGCAAAATTAACAACAAGCAAAACAGAACCAAGTGTACGAATACAAGGAATAGGCCTGCAGTGGTCGGGGGAAAGGGGTTGGGGGGAGGGGAGAGGCAGAGGCAAAGAAGGGGAACAGCTTAGACAAGAACCTACTATAAAGGAACCATGGACATGGACAACAGGTGGGATTGACTTTGGGGGGAAAGGGTGGGAGGGGAGGGGGACAGAGGGGAGCAAAAAAGGGATGGATGTAATACAACAACAATAAAATTAAAAAAAAAAAAAGATAGCATTACACTTATTTAATACACTGCCAATTAGATTTGCTGCATCCTGATTCTTTGAAAAGTGATGTAGCATATGTGTTTGAATGATAATTTTTTATTAACCAGAATACTTAATAAACTAACATGTGAATTTTCCTATCATATTCAAAAACCAGATTCAAAGCCTACAATGCACAATCAAGTTGAAGCTGATGACAATAATGTCATAGGTATTGGTGAGGTTCACCATCTCTCAAGAAAGGGGACTCAGGAACTTTCTTGATTTAAAGTGGATCACATCTGTAGTGGCCTGAGATCCAGAAATTTTAAATTAGCTGATGAGTTTGAGGCCAGAATTTATTCCCCCTAAATTATTTTGTTTAAATTAGCATGCACATTAAGGATTACATTATGTATTCCATTACAGAAAATTTTCTCTGAAGCCAAGAGTGTCTCTCTTCCACATATAAAAATTTTTATCCTCATTTACAAAGGACTGTGTACATTTTCTTAAAGGAAAATTTTGTCACAGCCCTATTTGCTGTCCATCCATTCATGAACCGAGCTCAGTAACTGTATTCCAAGAAACATGTGCTAAGTCCTTGTGAAAAGAAGGTTCCTAAGAAAGTTCTAAAAATATGCATGTTTAATGAATATATATACCTCATGGAACACTAAAACCTGACAACTCACTTATTTATTCATTTATTTAGCAGTACGTTTTGCTGTATTTTATTTTTATTGAGAGATAGTTAACATTATATTTTAAAGCATGTCATAACGTATTCAGCTTTACCAATTTTGTGCAAATATGTAAATTATGCTGTACGAGAAACTATTTAAAAATAGCTGCCCAAGGGTGTTTAAACAAATCCATGACCTTTAATGTTCTCTTTTATTAACTCTGCTCTCTTTGGAAAACATGTACCTTAGAGCAAATTCTAGTTTAACAAGTCCAGATCACAGTTCCCTACTGCTTTTTTGTTTTGTTTTGTTTTAGAGTAATTTAAGGAACAAACAAAAGTAAAGCAATTGCTCCAATTATACGTAGTTGAAACTATTTTTGTCTGTCTCAGCCTGGTGCCAGGTGGCGCCAAAGTATGGCAGATTTTGGCTAACAAGCCCAGAGGGCTGAATCAAAAGGGATTTTCCGGGCCTGAGCTGTGGTCTTAGAGTGCAGTTACCTATACCGAGGCGTGAATTGTGGTTAGTTCATCTCTGCATTATTTTCACCACCTTTAAAAATAGCATTTTAGTATAATGAACAATGTGGATCCTTGGCCCAATTTTTATTTTTTATTATTTAAAAAAAAATTTATTTATTGTTTTTGGAGAGCGGGGAAGGGAAAGAGGCAGAGAGGGAGAGAAATATCAACATATGGTGGCCTTTCACCTGCCTCCAGCTACTGACCTGGCTGGAGACCTGGCTTGCATCTGGTTATGTGCCCTGGCTGGGAATCGAACCAGCGGCCTTTGGGTTTGCAGGCCAGCACCTTATCCACTGTGCCACCAGCCAGGTTGGCCCAATTTTTAGAGGAAGGAATTGGAAATGGTGTTTTCCTGACAATAATAGCTATTCACATGCACATTTCTTACATTCCAAATTAACATGTAAGCTCCTTGAGGGCAGTTTCCATTCCTCTTTGTGTATTTCCCCAATTCCGAGCTAAATCTAGTTAGTGCTCAGAAATCCTAGATAAATTTTTTAATGATGCAGAGAAATAACACAGCACAATTGAAAATCCAGGGGCTATGGTGTTACTGAAACTATATAGCAAAGTGAAATACAGGGGAAAGATTACTTAATGAATCGAGGTGTGTAAATCAAATTGTGTAATTTAAAATGCCTTCGATATGGCGGTGGTCATTATATTTCATTTCAAAATTCTATTTGTATAACAATATCGTTTCTCCAGCACTTCTAGGAGTTCACTTTCCAATTGACAGCAAAAATCCAGAGTCTTAGTACATCCCAGCAGTACCTAGGGTACAGCAGATCCTCAATATGTAGCAGGAAGTCTTCAAGGTCAGTTTGAATTAGAAAGTTTTAGGTCTTTAAACAAGTTGCCAGGCACCTTTCCTTAGGCACTGCTATATATACTAATCTATTTATTTATATCTTCAAAGTTTTTTCCTGTATTACCTGATATCTCTCTATATATAAATATAGATATATCACATTTACCCAAAAGGAACACATTTTCTGCTTCACATGGTTCATATTTTCTCAGAGTCACTTAATACATGAGACTTTAAAAAAACTCAAGGCTACTTTTTTAAAGAGTAATTTTTACTGTATATTACAATGTATAATAAAAATGTCACAGTTTAACAAATTCTTTTTGACATTTTTAATTTTTTGGTATATTTTATTGATTATGCTATTTCTGTTGTACCATTTTTTTCCCTTTTTGCCTCTCTCCGCCCAGTACCTACGTTCCCTCCAGTAATTCCTCCTACCCTCAGTTCATGTCCATGGGTCAGACATATAGGTTTTGTGGCTTCTCCTTTTCCTTTACTATTTTTAACATCTCCCAGTCTATTTTGTACCTACCAGTTATGCTTCTTAATTCCTGTCCCATTTCCTTCATTCTCCCTTTTCCCCCTTTCTGCTGATAATTCGCCTTGTGATCTCCATATCTATGAGTCTGATCCTGTTCTAATGGTTGGCTTAGTTTGTTTTTGTTTGTTGGATTCAGTTGTTGATAGTTGTGAGTTTGTTGTCTTTTAAATGTTCATAATTTTGATCTTCTTTTTCTTAAGTAAGTCCCTTTAACATTTTATATAGTAGTGGCTTGGTGATGATGAACTCCCTTAGCTTTACCTTGTCCGGGAAGCACTTTATCTGCCCTTCCATTCTGACTGATAGCTTTGCTGGATAGAGTAATGTTGGTTGTGAGTCCTTGCTCTTCTTCGCTTTGAATACTTCTTGTCAGTCCCTTCTTGCCTGCAAAGTTTCTTTTGAGAAATCAGCTGATAATCTTATGGGAACTCCTTTTTAGGTAACTATTTTATTCTCTTGCTGCTTTTAAGATTCTCTCTCTTTATCTTCAGCCTTCTGGCAACCCTATGATTTGGATGTTGACACTTTTGGAGAAGCCCTAGTGTCTACTTAAACTCTTCTCATTTGGTTTTTAATTCTTGTTTTTTCATTTTGTTCTGATTGAATGTTCAATTCTTCCTTATGTTCCAATTAGTTTATTTGAATCCTGGCTTCATTCCCATCACTGTTCACTCCTTGTATACTTTTCTTTATTTTGCTTTGGCTAACCTTCACTTCTTCCTTTATTTGTGGCTGTACCCAACCATTTCTCTGAGCATCCTTATCACCAGTGTTTTGAACCCTGCATTGGGTAGGTTGGCTACCTCTCTTTTTCACTTAGTTCTTTCTGGAGTTTTGATCTGTTCTTTTATTTGGGCCATATTTCGTTATCTCCTCAATTTGACAGCTTCCCTGTGTGTGCTTCTGTGTATTAGGTGGAACTGCCACACCTATCTGGATAAGCATTTCTTCTTTAAATCTTTGGCTGTCAGACTTCAATTTTCTGGTAGTTCTGGTTGTTTTTTGTTTGGAGGTAGTTGTTACCCTGCTATGGTTACGCGAAGAGGTGAAGTGTATCTCCATCTACCACAGTTTAACAAGCTATGCACACGTAAGTTACACTGTATGTGAAACTGTATTTAAATATATTATGTCTGACCAAGTGCATTTAGAGCAATTCATGATAGATATATTCCCTCATGTTAAACATGTTCTCTTAACTCATTAAATCCCCGAAAGATGACTTGCTACTGGCCAGCTAGGGTGGGGAAGGGTGTGGGGTTAACCATTTAATAAACTATGAATCAGACTCCAGGCTCAAAGTAGCTGAGCCTTTCTTTCTGTAGTAAATTGAGATTTATGCTGCATTCAGCACATATGGACCCAGCTGCCTTTAAATATTAAATATTTTTCCCCTGGGATAGAATCTTAAAAAGCACTGGTGACCCACTGTGTCTTAGCGTCACACTTAGCCTCAAAACTGAATGAGTGAAGGATCCATGACATTTGGGGTGAGGTGGCAATGCAGCAATAGGGCTTCATACATGGAATTGCATGGGGCGGGCCTCTGGGGAGGCACTGATCGCTCCTGGAGAGAAATGCATCATAAATGAGAGAAATGAACGTTTTGGTTAGTTTCAGGAAATCCCTGAACAATGCAGTCTGATTCAAATGGCACCCTATGAAAGGATCTATAGAATATATTTTCTCACTGGCCTTTCTTCCTGTTTAATAGTTTAATATTAACTCTACAGTCTCTTATTATTGTTCTATCGTCTTGGTTTTGAAGGGAGGGGAGAAGAACACTGTTACTAAGTCCCGCTGGAAATGAAGACAGTTTCATGGGGTTTTTAAAAAGGCACCTCTCTTGCAGACCATCCTGCTCCTCCCCAGGCAAGGATAGTACAGAAAAGCAGAATAAAGCGTTGAAAATGCTGGGGAAAGACTGACACCTGTGGGTGGAATTAGTCAAACAGGAGGTGAGGGGAGATGACCATGTGCATTGTGGGTACTCCCTCCAGAATACGTGGTTTCCCCTTAAGACTCGGGGTCACTGGAGACCTGATTAGTCAAAAGCAAAGCAAAACCAAACCAAACCAAAAACGAAGACCAAGAAAAAAACCACATTCTCCACCTGAGAGAACTTTTTTACCTGATCCCTAGAATGCAAACGTTTCCAGTGTGCACGGGCCCGGGAGATTCCCTCCTGCCGTGGCCTGTTGCGTTGTGCCGTGGTAGCTGGGCCCAGCCTTTCCGTCCTTCCCCTTCCCCACCAACACGGGCGGTGGGCTCACCCTCGAAGGCTCCTCTGGCTTGGAGGGCACTTGCGGGAGAAGCAGATGACTGGCTCCACCGTAGACCCAGGAGGAGCAGCGTTGGGGGTGGGACTGGAAACCTCTGGTCCTAATCACCGCAGCATCACTTCCCATGGCCGCTGGTGAGAGCAGTGGCCTAGTTTCCCCCCTGCCCCCCATTCACCCATCAAATGCCTGTGACAAAGGAAGGAGGGATCCATGGGGTGCTTCTTGCGTTTTATTGCAAATTGAATCACTGGGAATCTGACTAGAATGCAGACTTGCGTTTCATTGGTCTGGGTGAGGCCTAAGTGTCTGCATTTCTAACAAGCTCCCAGTTGGGGCTGAGGCTGGTCCTCGTACCAACCTCGCATAACAAAATTTAGGGCAAGAAATCTGTGGCCTTTTACAGAATTCGGTCCAACCCCCCACACACTTTATCACTCTCACTTTCACCCTACCCCACCTCCATCATCCCCACTGGGGACAACCCCATCCTGCCTAAAGTAATACTGAAAAAATGTCCCTACTTGGGTGTTTTAAAACTGTGGGTTTGCTGGTTGTAATGAAGTCTGAAGACTAAACAGGTGTTTACAGCACACTTTTTTTTTTTAAGATTTTATTTATTATTTTTAGAGAAAGGCGAAGGGACAGAGGCAGAGAGGGAGAGAAACATCAATATATGGTTGCCTTTCACCTGCCTCCAGCTAAGGACCTGGCTGGAGACCTGGCTTGCAACCTAGTTACGTGTCCTGGCTGGGAATCAAACCAGTGACTTTTTGGGTTCATAGGCTGGCACCTATCCACTGTGCCACCAGCAAGGGCTTACAGTACACTCTTGTAATCACAACTTACAGCAAAATTAGCTCTCATTTCCCAATGTAGCATCAATAATGCACTGCATGATAATTAGGCATTCCTGCTAAGCAGGCCACATAATTGCCATAATTCATACAGCTTTTTCACGAATCCCACCTGTAGATTCCTCTTCTCATTTGGTCATTTTTCTCCCAATACATAATCATGTTCTTGCTCACCTGATGCTATGAGGGAGTTTAAAGCAGAGTACAGATCATTTTGGGATGCCATTTTGTTTTTGACATGTGAATAGTTTAGGAAAATAGAGATGTTTGAGAGGTAAGTTATTAAGGAGAAGGCAACAGAGTCTGAAAAAGTTAAAATCAAAACTTCCCAGATTCATGATTTCCTCCGGACCAACTTTCTCTTCCTGAGTACCACTGAGTGACAAAGCTACTTCCACAATACACTGTGCACTTGTACATCTTTAGGAAGGCAGGGTCAACAGAACTGGACCCTGCTGCCAACCGAGACCTGGGGTGGGGTGGGGGTTGATGAAAAGGGTATGGACGGGGAAACATCCATAATAAAAAGGAACCTTACCCAAATGTATTTCATATCTTACCTGGAGGATTAAGGTTAGGAGGTGAGGAAGGAGCAAAGGAACCTTAGAAACAAAACTTCAAGGTTCTGCCTAAATCTATGGTGGATGGAGAGATGAAAGGATTCAGGCACATCAGGGCCAGGGAGGGACATTTTCAAGCAAAATCCAAGAAATGCAAGAAAATGGTAACTTTCATTTTATTTGCAGGATTTTCTTCTCCAAGATTCGATGTCAGCAACCTATACTGGTCAGCAGATTAGAACAAGAAGAAATGAATGGTGCATCCAGTTGAAGGATGGCAGAATGTGACATGCTGTTGACTCGGCTGTGACTTCTGGTGACCCCATGACCGAGTCATGTCCACAGTGTCCTATCTCCACAGGCTAGCTCAGCGCTGTAGACTACCACCTGTGGCTTCTTCTAAGGACTAAGTCCATCTTACAGTTGATCCTGCTCTTTTCCTGCCACCTTCTATTTTCCCCAGAGTTATTAGCTGTTCCACAGCCTTTTCATGATATGCCCAAATTAGGGCAGCTCATATTTAGTCATTTTTGTCTCTATTGATGTTTTAGGCTGACTTGCTCTCCCTACTTGTTTGTCTCTCTGGCAGCCCAAGGTGTCCACGGAGCTCTGCTCTAACCCCGTATTTCAAATGAATCCTTTTTCCTACCCATCTTCTTCACTATTCAACTTTGGCATGTGTATGTAACAACTGGGAATATGCCACTTTGGCATACTGCTGATTTCCAGCTAAAGACAGTTAAGAAAAAGCAGGTACAAGAGAAGTTCTCTGACCTCCTGCAATTGTCTAAAAGTAGGATATAAATTTATAAAGGGGTCTCTTGTCCCCTTTCTACAAAAAGTAAAGAAGTTAACCACCAAAGAAAATTCTAGATCCTTAGCCCAGAGACAGCACCTCTGGAACTTAGATAACAAACTTTATTAACTATTTCTTATCTGCCTTTGGTTTACCTTTCTGCAATCTGCTGCTCTAGAAACTCAAAATCCTTTTCTGTGCTGGCCATGTCTCCACAGATTTATTGTTCTTTTGAGATGGCCTACAAGCCCCAGGTCCACCCACCCCTCTGAGTTACTCATCTGGGAGCTCTCCTGTGGCACCTGTTAATAAACTTGTCCACCTGTCTTTCGTTGGTCTAATTTATAGGGCCCCGACCAGAGAACCTAACACGAGTAAAAGAAAAAAAAAAAAAAAAAAAAGTAATATAACCTATTCCCTTACAGAAATTAATGGGGACTGTAATAGTGCAAAATGATTGCTCACATGCACGCAGAGATAATGGCTCAAATGTGTTTCATTTTGTTATGGGGAATCAGGAAGCCTGGAAAAAAGGCAATAGGAACAACATCCCAGAAACAATAAAAAATGCAATAATAAATTAGTGGTATGTGATGGCATGTAGACAGCATAGAAAGGATGTGTTTCCTGAAGGCCCATCTTGCGGCAGGCGGAGTGATTGGGCTTCCTGGGCCCCTGCTCAGGCACCCATGAGAAGGGACGGGATAATCTTTTCAAGGCACTAGAAACCATTCATTAAAGAATGAAGACATATTAGAGGCTTCCCTCACTTCCGTAAGTGTAGTCCATGTCTAGATATTATCACAAAAACATTCTTTAGGAGTTTCAACTTAAATTTATTTTTCCTGCCCATATATTTTAATGCATAAATGTATCAGTTTCTGTCCTCCCTGATCAGAATGTTTTCAGAGAAGAAAACGATTTAAAGAGGAATCGCCTGTCAAGTTATTCAGGGTGGAGCGTGAACAACAAAGCTTAGACAGACATCTGCTGGGAGCCTTTGAAATCATCTCCAGGTGCAGTCCAGGTCCCTCAACAGTCCCCGAGCCTGCACATGAGTGGGAGTTCCAGTGCCCCGGTCCTGTCCTGGGAATAGGTCCTGTTGGGCCCCCATCTTGGGTGCGTGCAGGGCACAGTAGCCTCCAGCTGCCTTTGTCTCCTATGGTAGCAACCAGCATTGCCCACTAGCTCCAAGTGCTTTTTGGGCCCCACAGCACTTTATTTTTTATTTTTTTAAGATTTAATTTATTTTTTCCAGAGAGAGAGGAAGGGAGAGAAGCAGAGAGAAAGAGAACCATCAATGTATGGTTGCCTTCCACCTGCCTCCAGCCACAGACCTGGCTGGAGACCTGGCTTGCAACCTGGTTATGTGCCCTGACTGGGAATCAAACCAGCAACCTTTGGGTTCACAGGCCGGTGCCTTATCCCCTGTGCCACCATCCAGGGATACACAGCACTTTTTGAAGAAAGCACTTCCTTGCTCTTCACAGTCCTCTCCACCCCTGGAGTTTCCAGGTCGCCATGGGGCATTGTTAGTTTACTGAATCAGCATTCCTCCAGCCAGATTGGCACACCTCAGAGTGCCAGTTTCACTGAGTTAACGCTGCAGCCTGCTACACCACGCAGAGGATGACTCATGTGACCTGAGAGAGAGAGGAACAGTGGGCATTTTGTAGGGTGTCTCCATGCTGCAGAAAAGTCCCTCTGAGTTGTTCTACTGTGCAAGTATGATGGTAATGTGCTTAGAAACTCAGGGTCTGAGGATGGGCTACCTGGGTTTGAGTCCATTTACTGACCCTGTGACGTTAGGAAAGCTACAAAACCTCTCTATGTCTAGGGTCCTAGCTATATACTGAGGGAATATACTGTATAGTCTCATAGGGAAAACAGTGTGTAGTGGCTATACGGAACTACCCTAGGATTGGGGTGGAGCCTACCTGACTCAAATCAGATCTAGCCAAGAGAGTCAGACCTAACAAAAGTCATGGAAAATTATGCTTCTGAACAAGAAAGTGTAATCTCAGGAGGGGGTAATTAAGGTTTCTAACTTCACAACCAACATTATTCAGAGGTTCCCCCTCCCCTGCCCTTTAATGAGTTAGCATGCCTATGTAAATCCAGCCCTAAAGGTACGCTGAGAGAGACTTGGCTAGATTTAAAAGAAATCAAGTTGTCTGCAAACCCCCTCAGTAACAACTAAAAATTGGACCCCATTTCTCCTCTGTCTCCTGTACTTCACTATAAATTCAGTGGCACCATGCAGGGATACTAACCCGCAGGCGGGACTGGGCAAAAGGAGAAACCCAAGGTGCTCTTTTTTTTTTTTTTTTTTTTTTTTTAGATTTTATTATTTTCAGAGAGAGGGGAGGGGAGAGAGACTTAGAGAGAGAGGGAGAGATATCAATGTACAGTTGCCATTCGCCTGCCTCCAGCTAGACCTGGCTGGGGACCTGGCTTGCAACCTGGTTACGTGCCCTGGTTGGGAATCGAACCAGCGACCTTTGCCTTGCAGAGAAGGTGCCGGGCAGACACTGTGCGTAGGCCCACCCAGCCCTCTCCCGACCCCTTGCTGCATTCTGGATAGTGACCAAAGCTGGGATTGCAATGAGGCGGTTTACCCAGCGAGAGAGATATCAGCCAAAATCAACGGAGACTTCCAAAAAGGTGGGGGGTTTTCCCTATTAAAAATTAAATAAAACTAATAATAAAATAAAAACAAGGCTGGTGCAGCCTCTTTGCCCACAGCCTGTCTTATTCCTGTTTGAACCCCAAGGCTGTTGCAGCCACTTTCTAACCACAAGTTAAAAGCCAAGAGAATCACCCATACAGCCCCGTCAGTGGCTCTGAGTCATTAAACTAATACTAGGAGCTTTCTGTTTGTTGACGGGCTTGTAAGGCAAGTTTCCTCTGATGAGCAGCTGAATGTACCCTGAATTGGCAAACTGGTACAGCTACATCTCGAAACTGGAAGATGCCAATGAGACGCTTCCTCGGATAAGTAACAATTGAATTAAATCCTAGAGAATTTAATGGTGGGGGAGGAATGAGGAGAAAAGAGTTCTAAGCAGAACAGTGAGAGCACAGCACATTTAGCAAACCACAAACCGTGAGGCTGGCAGGAGCGCGGCGGGTGTCTGAGGGCCTGGAAGAGATGGGACGTGCTGGTGAAGCAGGTGGACCCCAGGTCCTGAGCGTTCGTTGTAACAACTAGAGGAATTAGAACTTGATCCTGATGAACAAAGTTAGATTTAGAAGCATTTTAGGCTAAGAAGGTACATGATCAAATTGAGATGTTAAGAAGATACAATGGTTTTTTTAATGTAATATGTTACTTCTAGGAATTTTTTTTTCAACACCCTTTAATTTATAATGGGGAAAAAATTAGAAGCAACCTGAATATCACCAATAAGACATGGTAAAACAAATTATGGTATTGCCCTATGATAAATTTTTTTTACAACCGTAATTTTAGGGAATGTATTATTATAGTAACTGACATACTAACTGGAACAATGTGCAGTATAAAACTATGTAGCAAAAACTTTTTTTTTTCAATAAAAAACATGGTGGAAAAGACTGGAAAATTATGAAATAGTAATAGCAGTTCTTTCTAGGTAATAAAAATATCACTGTTTTTTATTTTCTTCTTTTATAATTTTTATTTTCCAAATTTTCTAAGTAAGCATTTTTATAATCAGGGAAAACTGTTAGCTAAAATGTAAGACTGGCAACTTAGGGGGTGGTCAGGCCAAAAGTGAAAGATCAGGCAGTTGGTATTCAGTGTCCATTTGATTCCTGAGTCTTTGTGCGGGGCAACTGAAAAACGGTATTCTAGGAAATTCTGTGGACCTGCTCCTCTCCGAATAAGCTACTGTGGTCCTCCAGCAAGATACCCTGGTTTTCCAGAATCCCTGCTGCCATTTACAATGTCAACACTCCTAATTGAATTTTCACTTTGCTGGCTTTGGCAGCTTCAGCTTTTCCCACTACATTGGGTGATCCTCCGCCTCATTCACATTGAGGGTAAGAATTCTTACTCTTTTTTGTATCCTCCGGATCAGTGTGATCACATGTTTGTGTTCTCATGTTAGTCACAGTTTCTGCTCTGACCATGGCTTCTGCCAAATGCAGCCCTGGATAGCCATGATTGTATCATAGGACTCTTTCTTAGCCATGAATGGTCACAACTGAATGTCAGTGACTAGGTTGGGCACCTACTCAAGGGCTTTTTTCATCAGTGGGCTGGCATCTTAAGCCTGAGCCAGGCCCATCAAGTTCTTCTCGCAGGGACCTGAAGTGGGAGGTACAGAGAGCACCAGGCAGTGAGCAGGCACTGAAGCTGAAGGGATCTGTCACTGAGGCCAGGAAGAAAGGCCGTAGTCATATTAAGTCACGGCCAACCAGTCATGAGACAGCAGAAACTATGACTAGGCAGATCCGGTGATGCAGGAAACAGGTGTGGAGAGCAGAGGGGAAAAGTGGGAGGTGAACAAAGCAAGTCCCCAGAAAACAGCAGACCTGGGCAAATTGAAAGAGAAAAGTTTCGGAAACTCCAGCTATTGAGGTTCTTAGACATCGTTGCCTTAATAGATGCTGACTGATCCGCTGCTTTGTTTTGTCTTTATTTTGGCTCATCACCCTTTGCTCCATGTGCTTCCTTATAAGAATAAACACTGAGGCCCCATTTTCCATTGTACTTTGACTTATGTTATGAAAGTTTCATTTCTTGAAATCAGAAGGGCCAAATTTGAATTGTAAATGATTTCCTTACTTACTGAATTATTTATTCAGTTATTAATGATTTCATCTATTGTACATAATATACTGA
The DNA here is from genome assembly GCA_004026585.1 of Noctilio leporinus. Taxonomy (NCBI): domain Eukaryota; kingdom Metazoa; phylum Chordata; class Mammalia; order Chiroptera; family Noctilionidae; genus Noctilio; species Noctilio leporinus. Next base: position 12,345 of record PVIW01002155.1, read on the forward strand.
AACTGTGCCAGCATTCTATGTACTAGGGATAAAAAGATGTATGATACAATACCTTCCCTTACTGATTATTCAGTATTAGGTCTCATGGTGATGATGGATAGAAGGTAAATATGAAAGGAAAGTTGGATAGAAAGGCCATGATTGGATGTAGAGTATGGGTGACAGAGGATATAAAAAGAGGACAGGAGGAGAAAATTATGTTTCAGGCTTCTGCCTAGGCCATTGAGAAAATGACAAATGTCATTCTCCATTATAAGAAATGTTGAGTTGAAGGACATCCAGGTCTGGATCCAATATGATGCAATAGAAAAAAAGAAATTAAGCTAAGATTTAAGAAGAAGTATTATCAGTAGTATTTGGATCTGTGGTTTTTACAATGTGAAGAAGGTTAACAAATTCTGGGTAGCTCTAATATTAACGGGAGGCCAGTGAGTGACATTTGCAGGAAGAGAACCAAGAAGGAGTGACCCATCAGTAAGAAACCAAGAGAGCAACATCTTGCAGATACTAAAGAGGAGACCAGCTCAAGGAAAACGTGGTCAATGGCGCAAGTGCCAGGGGGATGTTGAGAAAGATAAGGACTGAAAAATGCTTGTCACATTTATAATATAGAACTTACTGGTGGCCTTCCATTAAGAGGGCTTAATGAAAGAATCGCTAGGACATCCATTAGCTGAGAATAACACTGTAAGCATGAATTATTAAGTAAGCTAGACTCTAACAGGTAGGAGAGAGAGAGAAGAACACCCCAAGGTGGGCATGTGAGGGGATGTACAGTCAGGAATTAATGGAGCCCATCCACCCATCTCTATTCTTGTAGCATAAAGTGGGAAATTTAACTCTCAGATTCTGAACCTTCACCCAGAACCACTCATCTGTGTTCTGGGCTCCTCCCCACATCTCCCACTTCCATCGTGAGCCCCTGCATGAACTCCTGGATGCTGTCTTCTCTACCCAGACCCCTCTTTCTGCCAGACTAGAAAGAATCAAACACTCTTCCAATTACACCTTATTTCTGGGCTCAACTCTCATAATTTTCAAGATTTCTTTCTGCAAGGTTTGAAAACACAATATTATAATTCCTTAGTTACACCAGGGAAATTTTGAGATGAGATACCTTAAAAGAATTCAAATAAACTTTGGTGAGGCTTCTCCTTAGTTTCCATGAGGGGAAAGAGAATGGAGGGCTTCATGCCTAACTTGGTTCCCCTACCTGGAAGGAAAGGAATGAATGATTAGTGAAGCCAAGTTTCTGAGTAAGTGGGTAATTCTCCTGGGACAGGAGAAGGATGGAAGGATTGGGTGCAGGACAAGAAAGAGTTCTTGTGAGTGGTTTTGTTTTCTTAATAAATTATAAACGCAGTCTTTTGCTAGCAACATGAGTTGAGGAAATGGGTACTACCACTACAAATAACAGCAGAAATGTACACTGAGGACTAAAGGCGGGTCAGGTCCTTGATATACACACACCACTTATTGATCCCCCTTGACAGACTTCTCAAATAGTCATAACTCAATTTTACATATGAAAAGTCTAGGGCTTAAGATACCTGTTCTTGTCACCCCACTAGTAAGTGATAATAGGGAGAATAAAAGAAAATGGCAATGAGATCAGCAGAGAAGAATTTCTGGGTTTTTGAGAAGAATATAGATACCCCAAAGTTGCAGAGACACTGGTGTAAGGGTTGAGCGATTTTCTCTGTGTGTTGGAGCTGGTGTACAAGAGAGGCAGGGAAGGGAGGGTGTGGGGACTATTGGGGCTGATGTGTTGCAGCATGAATGTAATGGAAGGAAGGACAAAGGGGCAAGAGTTGAGAATCTCAGCCAGAGTGTGATTAAGAGGGAGACCATGGGATGGAGGCTGGAAAAGAGAAGGGGGGAAAGTCTGTAGACAATCATAAGGTGAAAAAAAATGAAGAGGTTATAGAACTAGAAAAGCAAGTATTTGGGATTCAGAAAGTAAACAGAAATACTATGAGGATGTAAAGTTAGGACCAAAGAGTAGAAAATTGTGGTTGCAGATTTTAAGTGTGAAGCAATTCTGAAAAATTGTCAGATTCAACATTACCAACCTGGAGTGGAGTTGGATGTCATTAGACTTGAAAAGCACAAGGAATTAAAGAACTAGGATATAAATTGAGATGACTACTTACACATTTATTAGTTTATTTACATCTTCTCCATTCTAAAAATAATGAGGTACCAACTTTCAGTTTTTTCAGAATGATGGGAAATTAGGTGAGAAGAAAATATTATACCATAAACATATATCTTCAATAGCTGTGTCTTGTGCCCATATAATTGGTATGTAAAAATGACAAACAGAAGACAACAAGAGAAAATAAGGAAAATCCTGACTCACCCATGTGGCTTCGCCCTAAGTGTGGCAAAGAAGACATAGCCCGCACCAGAGAGGGCCACAGAGAAGCATGGCATCCTGGAAGGAAAAGATAATTTTCCTCTAATGCAAAACAATCATTATGTGATGAACTTAACTCTTAGAGGAGACTGTTCGAAGTATTTGGGACAGTGCTGGGAGAGACAGAGTAGAAAGGTAAGCCACACTGAATGAGGCCAGGACAGGAATGACAAAGTAGTAAGGGAAAGATAGTGAACTATTTAATTGGTTAATTTCTTTGTCTCTTCTCCTATTTACTTATTTTTTCAGACGTTTATTTTATCCATGTGGCCTCATGAATTTTATACTTTAGGGTACAATCTAATACTTCATTATTTATTTATTTATTTTCATTATTTATTTTGTTGTTCAAATTGTTTAACTTTTACCATTAGGGGTTCTTTGGAGAGATCCTGAGTCACTTTGACATATCTCTGCTGTTTCGTGTTTTTCAGCACTATTTTATACTCTGGCATTACTATATTCTCCAGGCTTATCTTCTATATTTCCTGCATTATCCCTAGAATGAGCCATTTCTCCCAGGAGCCCTAGTTCCTTATATAGAGAATGGAATTATTCTATTAAAAACCAAGGTCTGCGTGCTAGATGTACTGGATATTACTAGTGTGTCATTGATCATAGGCCCTTCAGTAGAAAAAGGAAATATGTACATATCCCACCCTCCCCCCACGACACACACGTATCTATAATTTCTATATCTAGCCTTTTGTATCTTTAAGCTAGACATTAATTCATTCTGATGTCTCCAAATCTAACTCAAGTCAACATGGTTCATTCTCACCTTCTCCCTTGCCCATCTGAAATCCTTTACTCAGTAAAGAGAAACTTCACTCCCACAATCCATCATTCATTTGTTTATTTGCTCCATCCCAGTGTATATGCACAGAAATTTCAGAATCGTTCACTAGTACCCCCATAAAAAACAACTATAGCAATTGGAGCCCAGTACTTATTTACAGTTCTTTTTATCTTTACTCTTATAATTTACTATTAGGACATCATTTTTCAAAGTTATTTAGGTCACCTGTCTCTCCACACTCCCATTGGTTAATTTAAATGTCTTTTTATTTATGTTTAGCTTATGTCATTATCAAATAATTTTCTATGTTATGTGCCTATATCTACAATTTCAATGAGCTTTCTTGAGCATAATATTTTAAAAAGCCATGTAGGGATGGATGTAATACAACAACAAGCAGCTTCAGCACCAGCAATTTCACATTCAGATATATATTCCAAGAGAATCAAAAACCTACGCCCACACAAAAACTTGTATGAGAATGTTGGTAGCAGCAGCATTCACATAGGCAAAAAATGGAAACAACCCAACTGTCCATCAGCTGATGAATAGATAAATAAAATGTGGTATATCCATTCAACAAAATATTATTCAGCCATAAAAAGGAATGAAATACAGATATATGTTATAACATGGATGAACCTTTCAAATGTTAGCAAATGAAGAACCCAAGTCACAAAAACCATACATTGTATAATTACATTTATTTGAAATGTCCAGACTAGGAAAATTTATAGAGACAGACAGCACAATAGATCAGTATTTTCCAAGGATTTGGGGAAAGGGGGAATGGGAAATGGATGCTAATGGGTTTCTTTTAGGGTGATGGAAATGTTCTACAATTAGACAGTCATAGTGGTTGCACCACCTTGTGAATAAACTAAAACCACTGAATTGTGTACTTAAAGAGTCACTGTTAGGGGAGGGCAATGGGGGAAAATGGGACAACTGCAATAAAACAATAATAAATTAATTTTAAAAAAGAGCCACTGTTGTGGTGGTATGTGAAGTAGACCTCAATTAAATGAAAAAGGAACAAAATACTCTCAGATCTCATCCCAGTTCTACTGAACCAGAAGCCCTGGCGCTGGAACCCAGCAACTGTGATTGAACCAGCCTCCGGGTGTCTCTAATGTACACTCACGCTCAAGAATCAGTCCCAGATAGACGCTATTATCACTTGGGAACTTAAAATGTCATCCATTTCCTGGGCTCCAGGCCTGGAGATTCTAACTAACAGGGCCAGGGAGTCAGCGGCATTTTGGTATATTTGTTTTTGGCAATGGGGTGGGTGAGTGAAGAGCCAGTATTTTCTGAAAGCTTTCCCAGTTGACTCTCCTGTGCATCACAGTTGGGAACCACTGTCCTGGCACCTAACGACCTGTGCGTGGATGAATGTGTGATGGTGCAGAAAGCAACTGGAGAGAGAGGTCAGGACCTCAAAGTAAGAAGCCTTAAAACACAGACTTGAAGGTGAGGAGAAAGGAATTATTAGATCTGCAGGGTAAGAGCATTCTGGCAAAAGTAGGAGTGGAAGAATTGGTATAGAGAGGCACTGGAGGCCAGAAGATTTGGATAGGCAAGGGAACAAACCCAGGATCAAAGCAGAATTGTGATGGAGGGCATGAAAAGGAAGGATTTAAGTGAGAGAAACTTGGCAGTGGACATATTGGCTATGAATATGGTACTAATGAGAACGAGACCAGAGGATAGGGTAGAAGAGAGAGGAGCTGGAAGTTGTCTTCAGGGTTTTAAATGTAGATGATCAGGCAAAGAAAATGTCATTAAAACAAATAAGAAAACCAAGCATTTCTACTGTTGTTTTGGTGCGAAGGAAGGAAAAGTGCAGAATGAAGGGGAAAAGTCGAAGAGCAAAGCTGAAGACAAAACTAAGGAAGAGATAATCCACAACACATGTACCTTTTAAAAAAGCACAAAGCTGCAACTATTCCAGGAGCAAATCCAGTTCTGCAATATTTTTCTAAAATGATCATAACAAATATATTTACTCCATTTTTAGAGCTTTTATTAGTTTCCTATTGCTGCCATGACAAATTACCTCAAATTTAGCAGCTTAAAAACAATACAGCTGTATTCTTTTACCAGTTCTTTAAAGCAGATGTCTGAATTGGGGCCCATTGAGCTAAAATGCAGGTGTTGAATTTCTGTCTGAAGGCCCTAAGAGCGAATCCACTTTCTTTCCTTTTCTAGCTGCTGGAGGCTGTTTACTATGTTCCTTGGTTGGGGGCACCTTCCATTTTCAAAGCCAGCAATGGTGAGTTGAGTTTTTTCATATTACATCACTCTAACTTCTGCCTCCCTCTTTCACTTTTGAGGGACCTTGTGATTATATTAAATGCACCCAGATAATCCAGGATAATCTCTTTATTTTAAGGTCAACCAGTTATTGACCTTAATTCCCGGTACAACCTTCATTTTTATTTGCCATGTAACATAATATATCCATGGGTCCCAGGGATTTGATCATGGATATTTTTTTTTTGTGGGGGGAGGGGGATTATTCTGTTGATCATAGAGCCATTTCATGGTTTTAGGCTCATGATACAAATTGAATTTATGACTTCTAAGTCCATTCTAGTATTTATAAATACATAAAATGTGGTTCTTTTTCATGGAGTCCTTGCTTTATGATATTGGAACTAACTACCACAAGCCAGGCAACACTGTGGGGTATGTATAGCTTATAATTCAACATAGAAAAATAACATTAGATTAAGAGTGTAAGCATAGGCAAATTGCAAAGATGCTTTTCTGTTGTCATAGAAATTAAGAAGTTTCTTAATCACCTGCACTATTTGACTTCTACTTTTGTCTTCTTTATGAAGACAAAAATATTGATTAGTTTGCAAAGGCTGCAATAATAAGCACCACAGGGGGAGGGGCTTAAACAACAGAAACCTGTTTTCTCACAGCTCTGAAGGCTGGAAGTCTGAGGTGGGAGCATTGGCAGAGTTGGTTTCCTCCTAGGCCATCAGGGGAGGCTCTGTTCCAGGCCTCTCTCCTTGGCTAGTAAATGTCTCTCATGTGTCTTTGGTCACCTCCCTCTGTATGTGCTTGTGTCAAAATTTCCTCATATAAGGACATCCGTCATATTGGATTAAGGCCCATTCTAATGCTCTCATTTTAATGTCATCACTTCTTTAAGGACTATCTCCAAAAACTCTCCACGTACTTTGAGGTGCTTGGTGTTAAAATGTCAACATATGAACTTTTTCTTTTTTTCCCCCTTTTTTCAACATATGATATTTTTAACATTTTTTTTTTCATTATTTTTAGAGGGAAGGGCAGGGAGGGAGGAAGAAAGGGAGAGAAACATCTATGTATGATTGCCTTTCACCTGCCTCCAGCTGGGGACCTGGCTGGAGACCTGGCTTGTAACCTGGTTATGTGCCCTGGCTGAGAATTGAACCAGTGACCTTTGGGTTTGCAGGCTGGTGCCTACCCACTGAGTCAACAGTTGGGGCTCAATATATGAAATTTTAAGGAGACACAGTCAGCCTCTAATATAATAATTATGTTCTCCCATAATAGGGGTAAACCTATTACAAAATGAATCCCATGTGCCACCTCTGGTGGTTGCTGGCTGCCTCAGAGCATCTTTTGGGAAGGACTCTGAGGGCACCACTGGGTCTGGTTGGAAAGAATGCAGTGATAACTAGCAAAGATGGCCATGGTCACTGGCTGGTGGAGTAGCAAGTAGCCTGTCATGGATTTGCAAACCTTCCCGGTGACAATTACCACATAGAGGATGAGAGAGCCTTGCTAAGTACAGAGCAGACTACCATCCAAGAAGAATAATGTTGGAGGCTGGTGCACTGAGCCGTCATTTAAATGATAACCTAGAATTTATTGTCCCATCTCCACTGTAAGTGCGTAAGTGATAATTAGAGGAACTGCTTATTCACGGGTGTGAAGTCTTGACTTTACTATATGGGAGGAACCACCTAAAATGGAATTTGTTTGTTAAAAAACTGTGTATTTATTCTTGCATGTTTAAACTTCAGTCACCTTCCAAGCACCCTCCATTAGAGGCAGTGCACCTATTGATGTGTTTTTTCCACCACTCAAAACAGTTTTTGATCCCATGGATTTTAGTGCTTCTGCCATTTTTTGTTTCACTTCTTCTACATTGGCAAGATGTTTCCCTTTGAGGAGTTTTTTCATCCTGGGAAACAAACAAAACAAAGCTTCTGGGGGCCAGATCAAGTGACTAGGAAAGGTGGGGCATGAGAGTCATGTCATTTTTAGTTAAAACTGAACACTTGGCAAGATGTGGGCAGGTGTGCTTGTAAATCACCCATCAGGAAATGGGCAAATGCATTGAAAGAGCCTTCAAAAAACATTCACTGAAGATGAACACAGCCTCTCACAACACCACCAGCTGGTACATTGATACAGATGGGTTCCTAGAACACTTACCTAGTGGGGGAAACCTGTACTGCAAGGGGCCTGCCCTCAAGAATATGCCAGTATTTTGGGGGTCTCCCCTCTTATCACCTACACATGCCTGGAGGAGCTCACCTGGCCGGTGAACCTCACAGACATCTCCCATTTCCAAAACAGTGTTACACTAGACTGTCTCTGTGGTTCTTAATATGTTTGCAAAACATTCTTCAGCAATGACCATGAGAAAACTTTGAAGAAAAAAAGAGTTTATTATTTACAGGCCCAGGGGGCATGCAGCTAGGTCAAGGGTAGAGAGAGTGCATGGGCCTGGGACCCTGATTTTATTGCAATCAAGGATGGGGGCCTAGGGCTTCATGGGCTCATCCTTTACTGGTGAATTTAAATTATAAGAGCAGGAATTTTAAAGTGCAGGAAGAGAAAAAGACAAATGGCCCAAATGATTACTTATCAAAATCAACCCAGATTTCTAAACCAAAGGAGACCCAGTGGAAGGAGGAGACTGGCCCTTTATCTAGTGGTGGGGCTCAACTTCTGTGAAGGTGATGCCTCTTTGAAATGGATGCTGGACAATCAAAGCTTGTCAGGCACCCACATTACAAAAAGAAAAGCTAAGTCTCAGGACGAATACTATACTGCCTGGGTAGTCCAAATCATGGACAAGCCACTAGGATAAATTATCCATTCATAAAGGGTACGTTGTGTAGGAAAAGCAAATCATTAGAGGGGACAGTCATTCATTATTTTGATGCTACTACAGATAGCATGGATTCTTTTAACAATAATATTTAGACAGTATCCACAAAAAAAGACTTGGTTAGAAAATGTTGAGGACCCGGTACTGTTTTTTCTAAAAGTGACAAACTATCATTATTGAAACATTAATATGGTTTTTGTAAGATTGACCCTGAAAAAAATTAATTAGGCTAGAGTTCCTAGAATGGTCCAAAAGACTCCAATATTATCAAAACTCTGCTTGAAAGTCATAGCTTCAAGCCAGCCCTTTAGAGGCAGACTACTTGGTATTGTCATTTCTGAGAGTGAGTCTGCCATTGAATTTAAGAAAATTGGGATGAGAGCCTCATCCCAGTCCTATGTCTCTATTTTCACATCACCCACTCAGGCTGAAATGTGGTACAGACAGGTAAAGGTGTTCCCAAAGCGATGGCCAAAGGGGCACAGCTGAGATTTGGAGTATTCAGCGACAGGAGTCAGTTCCGCTGGGATTACTGATGTGTCAGGACTTGCATCAGCAGACTCCCAGAGATTTTACAAGATAAACTAGAGTGTATGCTGATCGGCTCAACACGGTGTCTGTCTTTGCCACAAACGTTAGCCTTTGCTGAGAACTGTGGAGTGGGACCAAGCTGGCTTCCTGCCACTCTGCTTAAGATCATGGGGAAGGTGTCATGTGAGGCTTGAGCACAGAAGAGCCAGTGTGATGCTGCCAAATCTACAGACATCAGAGCCTTCCGCTCAGGGTGACCTGATAGCAGCAGAACTAGGACTTACCAGAGTTACCAAGAAATGGTGCAAGTAATCACTCCTCTCTATTCTCAGAAAAATGGAAAGAAAGTGCCTGGTACTTCTCATTATAATTTTAAGTGCTCAAGTAATATATGAGTATGAAATGTTGGAGAAAATTTAAGTATATGAATCATTTTAGAAATACCAATATATGTACAAATTGTAAAAAATTTAAAAAAATACAGATATAGAGATATATCTCAAACGTTTTATCTAGTATTCAGCAACTTGCTCATTTTTCACTTAGTATTTTGCCATATTAATCTGTAGGTGTACTTCTTTTAAGTTGCTGTATAGTATCACAATATTTTATTTAATCATTTTTTTCATTGCTTGCCAATTCCCTGATGCTGAAAATAGTGCTCTGTATAAACTTCCTTCTCTATGTCTTATTCTGACTTCAAGAGGGCATTTTTCTATGGCAGATTCAAGAAAGAGCAAATGTTGGAAAAAGCATATTTTATTTTGATGTTAATGAATATTAACAAACCGCTCCCTGCTCCATTTCGTATTTTACCACTAGCATTATGTGAGAGAATCCTTTTCCCTACACACATTTTATATTGCCTATGTTTAATGTTTTTTTATTTGTGGCCTCAAACAGTATATCTCTGTTATTTTAATTTGTATTTTTCTCATCTAACATTTGTATGCTTGCTAATATAAAACAGAACCATCTCTGCACGTGTGTCTGTGTGCACATGCGCGGGAGTGGGTGTGAGGAGAGGAGGGGATATGAGGTTCGCAGGCCAGGTATAGAGGTACATGGCACCTCATATTTGTTCATCTACAATTCCTTGGCCCAAATTCAGTGGCAAATCCTCATACACTATAAGAGGGCTAGGAAAAAGTCTTTTACTATGTCCAGAAACACACGTATTGGTGACTTTGTGGCTTTCTGTGCCACAAGGTCAGTGTCAACACACATGAAAAACTCTCCTCAACCTGTTTCCATTGCTCAGTAGTGTTAAATCTACAGGGGAAGTTGGGGGGGGGGGGGTTGCAGTGGCTGGTTAGTGGTAGAGTTGTAATAGTAACCCAAGTATCTAGACTTCTATTTCAGTGTTCTTTCTGCCATACCACGTCTTCCAAAAAACTACTGTTTTGACAGGTGGTATAGGGATTTGATTTAACAATATTACTCTGGAAGGCAAAATGAGAACCGAGTGGTTAGAGTGGAAGAGAAATGGTTCATGCTCAATCTATGATATACCATAGCATTGATCCAAGACGGAATGAACTGACTAGTAAAGTAATGAATTTACCATTAACAGAGTAGTAAGTCTATAACGCATAGAAAAGGAAGTTTATACAGAGCACTATTTTCGGCATCAAGGAGTTGGCAAGCAATGGAAAAAATGATTAAATAAAATATTATATCATGATACTATACAGCGACTTTAAAGAAGTACATCTACAGATTAATATGGCAAAATACTAAGTGAAAAATAAGCAGTTTAGTACTTGGGATGTTGCTGAAGTAAAGATTTATATCAGGCAAACTCAGCAGTTCTTTTCAACTGTATTAGGTGTTAGAGACATAAAGACATGAGATGCAGCCCTTGAACAGGACAAAGACACATGATCTTAACATAATGTGCTGGGCCAGATTGTTTTGTAGGTTTAATAACAGTCCTGCTTCCTCCTACGCTCTCCCTCTATTCCAAGACCTGGGAGCCTGAAAATGTCATTTTCAGTCCCTTGTCAGCAAAGCTCCAGTTTATATTCTGCCAGGAGAGGCACCACCTCAAATTTGGGAGGTAGGAAAGAATTAGAGGCCATCATTGCTTTAGCGGTAGTGGTCAGACATGACTTGGACAGATAACAGATGGGACATTTTGCACCTTCTCCAAGATTCCTCCTGATAATCATCCACTTTGGTGCCACAGGCACCTGAAGTAATCAGCGCCGATTGCCTGTAGTTCCTGGACATTGTGATTCCCTGAAATCTAGCATGCTGGGCTTTCCCAACCCTTGACACTGCTTTCTTGGAATTGAGTTTCCTGTGTCTTATCTCTGCATTTGAAATACCATGAACGGTTCTTGTTTTCTTGACTGATAACTGTTGTAGAAAATAAGAGAAGTATATGTAGATGCTATGGGATTATAAATTTTAGTTTTCAAAAATGGCTTATGGAGCCGTAGCTGGTGTGGCTCAGTGGGTTGAGTACCAGGCTGTGAGCCCAGAAGGTGCTGGTTTGATTCTCGGTCAGGGCACGTGCCTGGGTTATGGGCCTTGTCCCCATTTGGGGGTATATGAGAGACTGCCGGTCCATGTATCTCTCACACATTGATGTTCCTCCCCGTTTCTTTCTCCCTCCCATCTCCTCTCTCTAAACAAAGTAAATAAATAAAATATTAAAAAATATATTTAAAAGGATGGCTAAAAGGAAGCACATATGTGGATTCCTGAAGGGTGGAAAAACGGCTTGACTCGAAAGGTGTCGGGAGTTCAGCTGAGCTGGGCGAGAGCTGGGCTGCCAGATATGGGAAAACCAGCTCAAGCAACAAGCCATGAAGTGTCAAGAGAGGCATGAAAGAGTTAAGCATTTAATCACTTACTATGACAATAAGAAAAGGCTAAAAGTGGAGAAAGTACTGACTGAGTCCATCCACTGTCCCCCCATGGAATGGTGTGTTGGTTGAGGATGAGTTAGATCAACACAACATGGAAATCATCTCTCTGTTGAGCGAGCTCAGAACAGAAGACTCAGCAATACAATGGGCCACGTGAGACCAGTGAGCACTAGGGGCAGAAAAGTAATGAGAGCTGAGAAGTAGGAAAAGAATCTTCAAGGATTCCTCTTTAGGAGGCCTCAGCAGAGGCATCTGAAGAGAAACTGTCCGAGCCCTCAGAGAGAGCAACCCAAGTACTCAAGAACAAAGTAGCCTGGGCTAGGAAAGCAAATACATGAAGAGCTTTGCCAGCCAGAGGAGGCTGAATTCTTGACTCCAGCTTCCTTTCGGAAACAGCAGTGCACCGAGTCTGGCGTGGAGAGCAACTTTTCCTAGTGACACCCTCTGGTAGAGCCTTTGTAACTACTTAGGGTCAGGGCCTGAAAAATGACACATACGCTTTTCATCAGGAACTGGGAATCCTCAGAAGGGACTCAGAGGAGCAAAATTGAAATTGTGACAAAAAGCTGTATAGATGGACTGATGTGAAGAGTGCAAACCACAGGATCTTTGCATCTTCTGCCTAACAGAGAGCATCTATGGCAAAGTGGCACTTAACCACCAGGAGCAGAAGGCGATTGTCCTATAACTGTCAGCCAGCCTCTCTCCTTAATCACCATAGTGTTTGCAAAATGGAGATGGTGCATTGGCATCTGTAGTTTCTCCTTCAAAGCTTGACCAAGCTACTGTTGCTAATGAATGCCTAACCATCCAGCCCAGTCGTGGATGCTGAAACCTCCACACGGGACCATTCCTCAAGGAGGCCATTAAGCCACTTGGTGGCAAACTGGTATTGGTACTGGGTGGGAGAATGCCACCCACACTGTAGTTTGGGGTGGGACACTGAAGTAAGCCATTTTTCCTGAGAGAGGTACTTTGCATATCTATGGCTGGTGACTAGTATCTTGGTTATGCAAATACTAGATAAACCTTTTACCTCAAGAAGAGAGGAGGGGCTTTTGACCATAGAATGGTGAAAGAATTTACAGGGCTATGTGAGATTTCACAGGTGGCCACAATTGGTCACCCAACTACTAAGTCACAGGTCACCATTTATGGCTTAAAATAGGGCAACAGACATGTGGTCATACGTGCGCACGCTCTCTCTTTCTCTCTCTCTCTCTCACCCAAGGCAGAGGACCTTAACATGCAAATTGACATGCAAAGACATGCAGTCTCTATCCTTGTTCCCCTGGATGGACATACAGAAAGGGACTCATTTGCACCCCTGGATGGACCCATAAACAGACATGCAGCCTGAGAACTGACCTGGTTTGAGAAGGGGGAAGCAAAGGGGGAAAGGGAAACATGCAAATTGTACAGAGATAGGAAACTACTTGTATAAGAGTTGGGGAGTGTGTGCAAGATCCTCCTCTAATTAAGTATAGCAGCTGCCGGGAACTTTGAATTTATAACTGGAATGCTAAGTTGTGAACTATTGCATTTCTGAAAGGCGTTATCTTTGCTGGTCTTTTTTAAAGCGAGCCTAATCAGGGAGGACTGTATATTGTGAGTATTTTTAAAGGAAGTGGGATTTAACAGCACAATTGCACCTTTAATATAAAATATATAACCCTCAAATAAACAAAATACCTTGCTTTTTCACCAAACTCTGTTATTGAGTCATTCCTGGTGGCGGGCAAATCGAGCCATTAAAACTGGGGACCCCCCTTCCTTAGGGTCCTGTTATAGTATCGTTGGCTCCTTGTGCCTTGGAGGAAGCAAGGATTTGTACCTGTCGGGGGAGACAATCTGCTGTAAACCTTGAGCATGCCTGGGTAGGTCAAGATTGCAGGCCCTCATAGCTCTTACCCAGGTCGTTTATCAGGGTGGGATGTGCTGTAATCAGCCTTGAGAAATGAGGTCATGTCTGGCTCCAGGACAAAGAAGCCTTGCTCTGAAACAACAGGTTCCTCGAGCTGAATATTCCTCAATTTTGATGCAAATTTACTGTGTGTACCTGGACCTTCAGTTATACCTCCCTGAGACTTGGGAACAAAGGGAGCTGACAGACCTCATGCTGATTGCAGTGTGGAGAGTGAGAAGTTCTTGTCACTGGTCTAAAAGTCCTTTGCCTTCTGACAGCACCCATAAAACAGGAACAGGTTAATTTATTAAAGCTCAAAGATAGGGTAAGATCAAATTCCATTCCCGAAAATTCTTACCAGAATTGATGCCAATACCAGCAAGGCATTTGCTTTCTCTGTCCTCAGCACCATGAACCAAGAGTTTAGAGCATAGTGGAATTATTAACTTGATGCCCTGTACAACATTGCCTTAGATTAAGGAATCTTTTTAACAGTAAGAAAGGTACAGCCCTAGCTAGTGGCACAGTGGATAAGGCACCGGCCTGCGAATCCAAAGGTTGCTGGTTCAATTCCCCAGCCAGGGCACATAACCAGGTTGCAAGCCAGGTCTCCAGCCTGGTCTCTTCCTGGAGGCAGGTGAAAAGCAACCACATACTGATGTATCTCTCCCTCTCTGCATCCCTCCCTTTTCTTCTCTCTAAAGATAATAAATAAAGGACCCTGGCTGGTAGCACAGTGGATAAGGCGCCGGCCTGCGAACCCAAAGGTCGCAGGTTTGATTCCCCAGCCAGGGCACATAACCAGGTTGCAAACCAGGTCTCCAGTCAGGTCTGTGGCTGGAGGAAGGTGAAAAGCAACCATACATTGATGTATCTCTCCCTCTCTGCCTCTCTCCCTTCCCCTTCTTTCTAAAAATAATGAAATAAAATCTTTAAAAAAAAAGATAATAAATAAAATCTTTTTTAAAAAAAAGTACAAAAATTTAGCCACATGAACACAGTACTCACTGTTCTTACCATGTGCACCATTACTCTGAATCATTTGGCTTAATAGAAGGAATCCTAGCCTATTAAAATTTCAGGCAAGGAGCCAACCCAGGGTCAAAACCCCCAGGTTTGGGGATACTTACTTCTGGACTGTGGCAGGCACACTCAGACCAAGATGGATGTAGAGCACTACATCCCCAATAAATAGAAGACAGGGTACCTACTAGTACAAGCAGAAGGCCTTCTTACCTCTCTCCTGGTATCTTACTTATAGAATCTGTGTTTCCCTTCCTTGTAACGTGTGGCTCTGCTGGTTTAGAAGTCTTATTTCTTTGGGAGAAACCTTTAGCCAGAGACCATAAAGGTTCCATCAAACTTGGAGCTCTAATCTCCCCCAGGTCACAGAGGAGTGGGCCAGCAACCATACAAAAGATTCATGCTACCATGGAGGTACCATGACTGATTAATATGAAATTTTAGGGTTTCTTCTACACTTAGGTCAGGAAAGAGTACGTTTAGAATCTAGGGGATATATTGGAGCTTTCTTGGTTACTCCATGCCCTGTGAGAATGATAAATGGGAAATTGCAGCTATTGTAACCCAGTGGAAGCAAGACAACTTAAAGGCTCACATCCTGCCCTGGCCATATAGCTCAGTTGGTTAGAGCACCAGCCAGATATGCCAATGTTGTCGGTTCGATTGCTGGTCAGGGCACGTACAAGACCAACCAGTGAATGCATCAATAAGCGGAACAAGTCTATCTCTCTCTCTCCCTTCCTCTCTTTCTAAAATCAATCCATAAAAATAAATTATAAATGAATAAGTAAAGGCTCACATCCCTTGGGGATAAATATTTAGGTCAACCACCAGACAAATCATCTAGGTCAGTTCAGTAAAGTCGAGTAAAAGGGACTTCTGGAATAGATGGTGAAGCAAGAAGTTGATGAAAACCAATTATGTCCATGGAACCAGTTACAGCTTTAGGAACTATGATTTGCTTCTTCAACCCTTTCAGTCTTCTCAGAAACATAGCTGGCTACCACCTTGAAACAGACTCTGACTGACTGAGCTTATACTTCCTTTCTAGAAGAACAAGTGAGAAATTCTTGTTTACAACTGAATCTGAGTGTTGCAAGTCAAGGCTGTGTCAAACACTTCTTAGCTGCTACTTCAGATCCTTGGCTTCTCCTGTCTCTGAGGCCTTCACCAAGTTTTTCACATCTCTGCATGTGCTCTGGGCAAGTTCAAGCTGCCACTACCCAACAGCACTTGCATCATACCAGTGCCACACACTTTTTGCTTTCTGCCCTGGCTTTCCTCTTAAGACTGAGGCATCAAGTACCGAGAGAACCTCTCAGGGGGCTCATGAAATCATGATCCAGAAATTGAGGAGAATTAATGTCCCAACATGTGACCAATGGGAAAAGGAAGCTGAGTGAATAAGAATAAATTCCTCTCCACATCTCTCCCATCCCCTGAACCCCATCCACTCCAACAATTGATACTGATAACGTCACTCATTTGAGGAGAAATCCCAGATGACCTCCCCATCATCCTACGCAGCCTCAGTGACTTGTCTCTGTCTTTGAGCCACAAATAATTATGGTAATTACATGAGAGCACAATGGTCCCTAACAGACGCCAATGCTCCCCACACACCAAAGACCCCCTAAGGCAAAGCAGGGTCAAGCAAAGAGCTTAGTGTTCAAGTCCTTTCCAGCTATGCAGAGTGTCCAATACTTTCTCCCCCAAATACCCAAGGTGTATCTTCCCTAAGTCTCCTACACTGTAGACAGCAAGTCAGTATTCCTGCACTTCCAGCTCTGGCTTTGCTTGATCTTATCTCAGGTTTTCTCTTGGTCAATTTGGTGCTGATGGTTAGACAGGGATCCTTAGTGAACTCCCCCAACTCCTTGAGCCATCAGACAGGTAAAGCCTGTAGCCAGCCTGGAGCCAGTGACCCACTCCCATCCACCAGTCCCGCCTATCAAATGACACCACAGGTTCCACTCCCTAGGGGCCACTCCTTGTTTCATTTGGAATGAGTGCCAGGCACTTCTACTCATTGTAATGTATTTCATGCAAGTGCAGTTCTGAACTTTATGTTTCTTATCAGCTTAACTCCCTACATGAGTCCTAGAGAAACCCGACCCCTTTCCTCTTTGTTTCACAGAATGAAAAGTAAAAAAATGCAGTTAAGTGAAAATGATGCTTTGGGGGGAAGAGAAATGTGATCACAATTTTTGTTATTTTTAGCAAAACACTAAAGATATTAGAGGACTTGCAAAGTCCATGACCAGCTCATAGCCCAGAGCCCAATAGAATGGTAAGCTTGAAGGCTTGTTCTGCCAAAATCTGATTTGGGCAACTGCTTCTATAATAGTGATTCCCAGGCTAGAAGAACTTCAGAAGCAAAACAAAATTTGAGGGAATGGGAGCATTTATTTCATTAAGTTTAGGCATGATAAACAAATAAACAAAAGACCCCGGCATTTGCCCTCTCCAGTGTTTCTTAAATGAAAGGATATTTTAATGCCCAAAGGTAGGAAGAACATAACTAGAATAAAGGAGAGCCTTTAATCACATTAATTCCAAGAAAAAGAAAATCCTGCTTTTAAAAATAAGTAAATCGCCCTGGCTGGTGTAGCTCAGTGGATTGGCACCAGCCTACAAACCCAAGGGTCGCTGGGTTGATCCCCAGTCAGGGCCCATACCCAGGTTGCAAGCCAGGTAGGTCTCCAGCCTGGTCCCCAGCTGGAGAGAGGTGAAAGGCAACCCTACATTGATGCTTTTTTCCCTTTCTTCCTCCTTCTCTGCCCTTCTCTCTATAACTAATGAATAAAATCTTTAAAAATAAAATTTAAATTAAAAAAAATAAGCATTAATTATGGTAGTGTTTTAAATAACAAAAACTATGAAGTTACTAAGAGAACACAGTGTTAAGGAAAATTGTTAGAATAGCGTGAGCCCATGGAAGTCATTGATCAAGTCCACCTGACCATGGCAGGAACCATGGCTACACGCTACAGCCTCAGCCGGTGCCGCATGGTCTCCCTGGCTCCCAGAGTCTCTGGTTATAGCCATGGCCCCTTGCTAGAATCTGAAGTCTCACATTAGAAAAGTACTATTGTATTAGGTTCAAATCAGAATGGGAGGAAACTTAGACCTCATCCCACGTCCTCCAACCAAACCCTCTCCCCCAAAAAATCTCTTTTCTCCACCTTGAGTTACAAAATGAAACCTCACAGGCATATCTGGCTGACAATAGATATGGGAAAAGGAAAGGGTGTGGAGAAGGAAGAGGGCCCTAGCTCAGCCACCGAAATTCCCGGTTGCATGTGGGTTTTATATGTTCTCTTTCCATTGAAAAGCTCCAATAGCTCCCTCCATCGGAAAATTAACTTCAAAATCTCCAAGAAAAGAAAAGAAAAGAAGAGCAAAGTTAGGGTTTTGGCTGGGCCTCTGGAAGGCTAAGGCCAGTCTAAACAGGATTACGTGGCACTGGGACGGAGAGAGGTTACGCTAGGCGGGAGGCCAGGGAAGTTGCTCAGTTGCTAAGGGTGTAGTTACTGTCATTTAAAATTTGTCAGCTGAGCAACCAACCAGTTTTGCCCTGATGCAGAATTATTTAGAAAACTTGCACTTTTAAAACTCCCACAATCATTAGCCAGCAATACACTTATTCTAGAAGATAATTCTGAGGCTATTTTTCTAGGTTTTCCATAATTTTGTTTGGTGGCATTTTTATTAGCTGAACTGTTCCTTTCCTTATGAATTGGTTGGCTGCTTTTCGTACCTGATTGTTCTGTAATGCATCCACTTACTAGTGCAAAACCCAGAAGTCTGAAAAAATGGATTTTGGAAAATAGCCCTTTCTGTGAATTTTATGTCAAAGGAGGAAAAATCAAGCAATAACATGTCTCCTAGAACCTAGCTCTTTATGTGGCCTGATATTAGCAAAACAATTAGAATGAAGTGTTGCTTATGATGCCCTAATTTTGAATTCCTGAGTGATGTAGACAGATACTATGGAGCAAGATTAGGCAGGTCCAAACACACCATTCACCGGTAGGAACGGAAAGTTCCCAGAAGAAAGACACCGTTGAGAAAGCCTAACCAAGAGAGCTACTATTCTGAGAAAGAAAAAAAAAAAAGAGGAATCTCTGGAATTTTTTTTTTTTTTTTTTGCTTTATTCTCTGCCCAGTTTACCAAGAGCTAAAGAATGAACTTTACAAAGAATGAACTTGACAGGACTTGAAACCACATTCAGGTGACTTGAAAAAGGACAATTTTGGGACAGAAACCTCACATGTTATGAGACACTGACTTGAGTAGCTGAACAATGTCAGGGATCTCACATTTCAGAGAGAACTGCAGTGAGAAATGACTGCATGATGTCTTCAAGTGGAAGCAAAGTTCAGCATGAAGTTGTTCCTCCAAAGCATCTACAACTGTGACCAAATCAGGCAAGAATGCTGTGACCATGTAGCAAGCCACACACAGTGGCTTCTCAGCAGGTCCTGTCATGCAGTCACCCATCATTTCAAAACCTTCTGCTCTTACTCTTCCTCACTGTATCTTTTCAACATGCCTTCTTTTGTTTTGCTCACTATTGTGTTGCCCATAACACTGGAACCATATATTTAAAAAACACCTTATGATAATTGTCTGGGAGGGAAACCTTTAAAGGGGCCGAGTTTATTAAAGAACCAAAAGCATTGCGAACAGGCTCAAGAACAGTGATGGGAAAGAGCACAAGAGCAAATAGAGCTGAGCTAGAAAATTATTTTAGAAACTTGCAGGAAGTGAGCCCCAAAAGGCTGGCATGCCTGCATTATTCAAAGAGCCATTTACAAGAAAGTAAGATTTTATTTTTTTAAGTTGGGCCCTCAAAATTCATATCCTAACATAAATGCCAAATTCAATTCTGACCCCAAAGTAACTCAGTCATGTGACAGTCACCTTCAAAGACTAGACACCATTCCAGAAATGCAAAGCAGAGGAGGCGTTCATACGGAAGGAGACATGTTGGTGAATGCCGGGTGCCCAGGCCCCGCCAGTGGACCTCAGAACCCGCGGTCACCGATGAGCCCTGCCTCGAGCCAGAGCTCCTGGAGTTGCCCTCACTCAGCAAGTGTTTTTAGGAACTTCAAAACTGGCTAGGTTAGGGCCTCTGAACTAGATCAAACCGCCTCAGAACACACCCAGGCAAGCCAAATCCAGCCTAGGCAGGATTGTAACAGGGGGGAGAGCGAATACAAAGGGAAAAAAGTGTGCTGATTATGCCTGATTCTCTCCCCCAGTGTGGTGAACTCTAACCATCTAGGAAAGATGCAGATGCTACTCTTGATGTGGCCTGCCTTCCCTAAGTACGGACAAGACCCATCAAAAACACAAAGGGAAAGAATGGGGGTCTTTCCTTCTTTCTCCTAGCCCTCGTGTCATGAGTGAAGCAGAGTTAGAGAGCGCCTAGGGTTGCCCCTTTGGGTGATAAGAATATAGCAACCACGAGCAAATAACACAGAATATTCTGGGCCGGGAGAGGTGTGCAGATTTGGGTGGCAAAGAAGCTCCACTGGCCACAAAGACCAAGAGTGGCGCCTGAGGCTTTGGGGAGCAGGCGTGCCCACTGTGAAACTGGCCCACTGTGAATCTTGACCAGGGACAGTTTTACACATTTGGCAATGTCTAGAGAAGTTTCCAGTTGTCCCATTGGGGAGGTGTACTGGAGCCCACTGGGTAGAGGCCAGGGATGCTGCTGAGCATCCTTCAACACAGGTCAACATGGAATTACCTGGCACAGCATGTCAGTAATGCCAAGGCAGAGGAACCCTGTTCTAGAGTATGCCACCAACCCTACATGAGGGAGAGAAAGATCACAGAGTAATCACCAGCTCTCAAGAAAGCTGAGTGTTATCCATGCTTAGCAGGTGGCTCTAAGGAAGTAAACCATGGGCATCAGTGCTTCCCACAAGAAGTCAGAATGTGGTCAGCCCTGTCCTGGTTCAGGCCTTTGCATTGTGCTTAGTATTTATGACCTCAATCCTTATAAGTGATTACTCAGAAAATAAATCAATGAATGGAAAGGAATTCTTGCGGATCCCCTAGAGAACAATTCTGAAAATCCCCCCTTTACTTTCGTTTCAGAGTCAACAGAAATGGGTGATATTAGAGGGTACCAGTGACAAATATCCCTAACAGCAGAAAATAAGAAAGTGCCCCTGACCTAGAATCAAGCCCTGAAATTACAATAGAGGTATAAAGATGCAAGTCCAGAAAAGAAAAGAATTGAATCACCCCCAAGTTCTGGAGGAACTAGAGGAGCCTCTGATGCTGGGAGTTGAGTGTGAGAGGTGACAGCAGTGATTTGCCAGCTCTCTCCCCAGTTTCCTGAACCTTGTCTTTCGCCATCAGCCAGTCTCGTCTCCTCCCCTACAGCACCCACTCCGCCCACTCAGCTGTTCTCCGAACCTCATCAGAGGGAGAGGGGCCCCGCTTCAAACAACTCAGCCTCGCTTGGATGTTAACCTGAATGTCAGGTTGCTCCTGAATCTGGGCTCCACGTAACCTTCCGCTGTGACCTGGCTCCTCATTAATCAATCAATAACCTTCTTAGCTCCTGTCAGTTCCTTCTCTCCCTCCCAGGATGAGATCTTTCCTCTAAGCTTTCTGTTTCAGTTATATATCCGGTTAGCTTCTGTCAGACTATCTGCCTGACCACACTGCCTTTGCTCAGCACCTACATCCCACACTCTGCTCCCCCATCACTACACTCTAACTGGCCTGGCCGGACCCTCCAGATGCCATCAACGTCCTGGACTGCCACCTGGCATTAGTTCCCATCCTTTCACATGCCATGCTCCGCCTGCACGGACCTCCCACTTGCAGCTGTGTCTGCCTGGCTCTGCCCAGCCCTGTCCTGCTGAGGCAGGTGTGCCCCGTCTCTAGGTTGGCTCTTGTGGTCTGCCTGGGGCAACCACCTCCTGAGAGCTGAAATCTCAGCCAAGTCACTGCTTAGAACAAAAGCTTGACCCATGCTGAGGTCAGCAAAACTGCATTTCTGTCCTCCACCCCATGTAAAACTGGGTTACCATCTTATAATTGTGAAGGATTATTGACTATCACCCTTGGCAAACCCAGAGTATGCAAGATAGATCTCTATAAGGATAATTGTTCTGCCCTCGCTGGTGTGGCTCTGTGGACTGAGTGCAGGTCTATGAACCAAAGGGTTGCTGGTTCAATTCCCAGTCAGGGCACATGCCTGGGTTGCAGGTCAAGTCCCTAGTTGTGAGCTGTGAGAAGCAACCACACATTGATGTTTCTCTCCCTCTCTTTTCCTTCCCTTCCTTTTGAAAAAAAAAAAAAAGAATAACTGTCCCTGTAATAACTTTTTTCAAAATATGAATGTACCAGGGTAGAGAATATTCCCTTCCATAGTAGAAGGTATGAGATTTCTCTTTGGGCAAGAACCATTTTTGTTGGGAATGTTTTTCTTAAGGTCATTTGGGTTGAATGTGTTCCTTCAATAAATGGCACCTGGTCCTAAGGCTTCACTTAAAAAGTCCAGATGATAGCAGACAAGGAGAGGCTTTCATTTGATCCTCAAAGTAAGTGGCATGAATAAAAAAAGGAGAAAATGGACAGGGAGAGAAAGCGTGGAACCATCAAGCTACTAAAGGCCCCAATCTTTCTCCCTTCCCCTCTGGAAAAGCCAACCAACCTGATCATAAGAAGATTATTGTTGGGAAGCAGCAATGAGTTTGGGTTTGGCATCAAGGTGTATTTGAAAGGAATCATAAGCAATATGTGTAGATATACATGAACCCAGAGACAGAGGCATTGTGGAACTGCAAGCCCTTTGGAATTAGTTGTATATATAGGTATATATTTTTATATCACTATATATAATAATCTACATATGGATAGCTAGAGATAGGTGATATCCTGGGGAGATGTAGAGCTTCCCAGTCATGAAGTGGAGGTCAAGTCACTGCCCCCTAGGTGTCAGAGGTGTCCAGAGACGAGCCTCCTCTCTCAAGTATAACACTCCTTGCCAGCAAAGATCCCACCCCATTCATCTTTGCTCTGCCCTATCTAACACAGTGCCTGCCTTGCACCCAGGAGGTGCTTAGCAAATACTTTTATGCTACCAATTGCTCAATTATATTCTGAGAGCACCTCCACCATGCTGGGCTGACACAAGATGTCTTTGCATCTTCTTCCACCTCTAAGAGTCTGTGTAATCCCCATCACACCTGATGAAAAATCTCAGGAGAGTTACCAAGCCAGTGAATTATGTGTTGCTGCTTTGCTTGTTTGGGCAGAGGGCACAGAGCCCTGGGCAGGGGGAAGGCCATACTCCCAGGCCTCCAGACGTTTCTGAGGCCAGCCCTCCCAGTCATCTCTAGGGTGTGGCCCACCTGAAGGGCCCCAGGGAAGGGTGGGAATGCTGTTAAAACTGGGTAGGGAAGAGTGGGGTGGGGTGGGGTAGAGTCATTTCAGCTTCAGTGTGTGAGCATTTAGTTCTCATAATTATTCTCCTAGACTAGAGGCTGGGTGTGCGAGCTGGGTGCTATTCAAGAGGACTCCAGATGAGGCAGAACAGCCCTGAGAGCTTCAGGATCATCAACACAAGACAAAAGCATACTCTGGGCCCTGCTTTGATGGAACCATCCCTTTAGTTGACATGTCAGAGTCTCCTCCCTCTGGCCCAGTTTACCTGGCCAACCCATTTCCTGACATCAGAGACAGGCCTGCTGGAGTTGACTTCACGTACCAATTTGGAGGACATGTAGGTTGGTCCCAAGTAACAAAATTTCCACAGAAATCATAAAAGCAGGGACTCTGAGAGGCAAATCCCTTGTCTTGTCATTGAATGAGCCACCCATTCATTGCTTGGGTTGCTCATCACTTACTGTTCTAACCAACAGACAAGGTGGCCTCCATTAAAGGAGCCAGTTCTGATTGCTCATCAGCTGATTTGTGTGCAGTTACACAAATGAGTATTTATATACTTTCTAGACCACGTCACCGTCAGGTAAAAAGCTCAAATAGTACTTATCCATGTTATATACGAGAGCACATTATTTTCCCAGAACCAATTACAATAAATGCTACTTTCTCGCTTTAATGAATACATGTCAGCCTTCCTGTCATCCAGGTGGGAGGAATGATGAGGAGGCCTTACAATGCCCTGCAGGAGGCTCTGTGACTCTAGCCACATGGCCTTTTCACAGTGAATTAAGTTTATGGAAAAAATAAATAATTGCTCTGTGTTTTCCTTGAGCCAGAGGCTGATGTCATGGCTACTTAGGCTGCATTGGGGTAATGTTCGAGTGACATTACCTGGAGTCATGTGAGAAATATTTGTACTCTCTAGCATGAGGAAAATACCTATATTAATGAAGCACTTAGGGTCTCTAAGTTTGAATACTACGTTGCCAGGCAAGCTCCCACTGTCACCACCAGGTATTGATAACTTAGATCTTTGAGCACTTGTTCTTCATGGGCACTGTGGTTAGGACGCTCATGTATTGACTTGTTGAATCCTCACAACCCTATGAGGCAGAGGCATACTTACTGTATTCTTCTGACAGACAAGGAAACTGAGGCTTAGACATATTCAGTAACTTGTGCCAGGATATAATAAAATCCAGGTAGAACCTGGATTTGAACTCAAGAAGCTTGACTCCAAGAAGTATGTACCTAAGAGATATGCTACTCCAAAATCAGAGAACAGGAAACCTGAGACATAGGGAAGAATATATGAATGGAACATGTAACCAATATGAGTTCAACTGTCTGAGGTAGGAAAAACACAACAAAAATTTCAGAGAAAAAAAACCCTCATGGTATCCTCTCCTATCCTTTTCTATAGTTCTCTCCATTTAAATCTGATCTTGGCCTGCACCATCTTAGGGAAATGGAGGCCACAATTTAATACAAAGAAAAGCCAAAAGTTTGCTGTGGAGTCTTAGTGTTAAGATAATGTAAGAAATGTTCAAGGGTATTTGATTACCCAGTGTTTTCCTTGTATGCTGAGTTTAGACCCTAACCCCATAGATGATACTGCTCTGTTCAATTGTTATGATGGATTTGGAGCAGATCTGGTACCATTTCTTTCATCCCTGGCTCGAGGACAAGAGGATCATGAGAACCAGCAGCTGTGCGCAGGGCTGGCATTCGGCACTGTCCTTTCCTTCCGCTTCCGCAGCAAGCACTGTCTGACTGCACAGCCCCTGGGCTCAATAGGCCCTGCTGTTGACCGCACAGAATAGCAACTGAGCAAAAACAACACAGATCTGTGGATGTTGATTACAACCTCACGTTACATTTCCCCCACCATACATAATTTATACAGCAATAAGAACTGCTTCATGCAGGGCCAATCAGTGTCTTCACTAAACTGGACAGCAGAACAGCTGCCCAAATACCCAGTACCGGCTGTCCTTCCCTGCTGAAGGCCCTTTCCCCCGTGCAATGTCCTTGCCGTCATTTGATGATGGCATTTTACCACAAGCTTATTGGGCCTTGTTTCTGAGCATAATATAATGATTAATTATCTTCGCAGTGGTATTTTTAAAAATAAGCTTCTTATAAATAGTATAGCTCAAACTGTTTTTGCTCTAAGAAGCTCATCTGATATCAATCTTCAGGTAGAAAAGAGGGACCCCAGATGGTGACGCTAAAAACAATGTGTCTGAGGACTAGGGGAAAAGGGTCAGTCTCCCTTTTGGTTTGGGCCCATCATTAATTACCATGCTTCAGAATCACCTAAAGAACTGGAAAAGCTAAAAAACAATTCTCTAGCCCCATATTTAGAGTTTTGATTCTCTAGGTCAGGGAGGTCGATGCCTGGAAACCTTTTAAGTGTTACAGGTAATTCTGAAGGTCAGCACATGAAATCATAGAGAGAATGCAGCAAAATTCACCCTTAGTTGTGTAGTTTGATGAGTTTTTTAATTTTTGTTTTCCAATTACAGCTTACATTCACTATTATATTACTTTCAGGTATACAGTATAGTGGTTAGACATTTATATAGCTTATAAAGTGATCACCTGGCACCATACATAGCTATTACAATATTATTGACTGTGTTCTCTATGCTGTACTTTACATCCCCACAATTATTTTGTAACTACCAATATGTGCTTAACTCCTTCATCTTTTTTATCTAGTCTCCCAATTTTCCTAAATGGCAACCATCATAATATTCTCTGTACCTATGAGTCTGCATCTATCTTGCTTATCCATTTTCTTTTTTTTAGATTTCACATATAAGTAAAATTGTATAGTATTTGTCTTTCTACATCTGACTTATTTCACTTAGCACAAATGCTAAGACTCCGTAAAGATGAACAACTATTAGTTAGCATCGATTAATGGGAGTTTAAGATTGAAAAATTGACTTTTGACACAATAGCTATGTTTTCTTTAAAAATCAAGCAGAGGAGAAACTGCACACATTGCCCCTACTCTTGTAATATGCACCTTCCTGGTTGTCCCTAACAGATAAACTTGAAATGTACCATAAATAAGAAAGGAAGATGAAAGTACCTTAAGTGCTCTCAGTGACACAATAATATACTGCTCTCCCTCTTCACTGCTTTCCCAGAAACCAGAAAGTATGTGGGGAATGGCGAGACAGAATACATCCCAAACCGGCAACATCAAATATAAAATTTATTTTTCTTGCTCTATCCTACTATTTCCGCAGGGGCAGTGGTTGTCAACATGCTGGTCTCACTCACATCAGACACAGGAGATATCCTCAGAGAGCATTTGACCAAAGTGTGATTTCCCTCCCTCTGTGGAGAGGTAGTTAATAAATAAATGTATTTTATTAGTTCATTTGATAATTGAATTTGAAAAACATTGTGTTGCATTAATTCAATTAGTGAACCCCACTGACCAGGTCCTAATTAGCTTAGTGCTGAAAAAGAAGTTTCTTGAACAATGTATCAGCCCTCCAACGACCCCCAGGGAAAGTGACCCTATGGGTCTAAATACCAAGGATTGAATATCTGAAAGATTGGATGATAAGATGGTATTTGCCACAGGCAGAAAGCAAGGGTGCAACACAGGATCTGTCTTTCCTCCTCATTCCACAAGAAAGGGCATGTTTTCAGACCAAAGCTAGGTTGATGTTTATAAGCTGATGGGTTAGAGAGGAAGGACCTCTTCAGAGGTGGGCACTGGGGTAAATAGAAGCTAGAAGGGAGAGGAACCCTCAGGATACAGAACAGAAGGTCCAACTGTGCCTCCCCATCAAAAAATTCTTCTTTCAAGAAAGCCAACCAATTTGGAGGTTTGACATGTTTTCCTTATTAGGTAAAATTGATTATCCTACAGAGATCCCCATCTTAGACTAGAAATAACTGAGGCCTAGGTAAGTTGTATTTCTTCCTCCAAAATAACATGGCTACAAGGGATGGTACAAGAGGTGAGGAGTGGACTTCTTAATGTTTCCCATCAAAGATTTTAAAACTCTGGGGGATTATAACAGGCTTCTTAATTCTTTCTTTTAAATGCAGTAACAGACAGGGGGCTGTTAAGAACAGTATAGGAAGTGGAACAGCCAAAGGCCTTACTTATGCATGACCAATGGACGTGAACTAAGGGAGGGGATTGCTGGAGGGAGTGGCAGAGAGGGGCAAATGAGGAAAATTGGGACAATTGTAATAGCATAATCAATGAAACTACTTTTTAATGTAGTAAAAAACACATAACATAAAATTGCCAACCTAACCATGTTTTCAAATCCTCACTGAGACTTATTTTATTTTTTTAAATAAAAATTTTAAAAAGTTACTTAAAAATAAATAAATTTTAGAGAGAGAGGAAGGGAGAGAGATTAAAGAGAAACATCAATCAGTTGCCTCACATAAATGGCCCAGCCAGGGATCAAACTCAACCTTTCCGTGTATGAGACAATGCTCCAACCAACTGAGTTACCAGCCAGGGCAACAAATTTAACCATTTTTAAGCGTACGATTCAGTAGTATTAAGTATACTCACATTATTGTGCAACAGATCTTCAGGACTTCTTTTATCTTGCAAAACGAAAACTCTAGACCCACTTAATAATTCCCCATTTTCTTCTCCCCCATGGCAACCACCATTCTATTCTGTTTTTATGAATTTGACTGCATTAGATACATCATATAAGTAGAATTATACAGTATCTCTCTTTATTTGACTGGCTTATTTCACTTATCATAATACCCTTAAGTTTTGTCCATGCTGTAGCATGTGACAGGGACTTCCCTCCTTTTAAAACTAAAAATATTTCATTATATTTGTATGTATTTGGTTAGCCAAAATGTTTGTTTGTTGTTTTTCCATAAGATGGCTGTAGCAGCATTCAGTTGTCTTTCACTTCATTCAAAACAATCGTGTTAGATTATATTGCGACAGCTGTCATTTCAGTGTGCATTTTTAAAAACATTAAAATTGGTGAGTTTTTGTGTAGCCACTTTAATATTGAAAATGAAAGGAAATATGCAACATTTTCAGCATATGATGCTTTATTTCAAGAATGGTAAAACCGCAACTGAAACATAAAGGATTTGTGCAGCGTATGGAAAAGGTACTGTGACTGACTGAACATGTCAAAAGTGGTTTGCAAAGTTTTGTGCTAGTGATTTCTTGCTGGATGGTGCTCTGTAGTCAGGTAGACCAGTTGAAGTTGATAGCGATCAAACAAGACATTAAGGACAATCAACATTATACCATGCAGGAAATAGCCGACATACTCAAAATATCCAACTTGATAAAGTTATTGGTGAAAATAACATAGACTCTTTGGCCAAACCCAATATATATTACCGTTTGTTTATCCAGTCATTTGTTCGTGGACTTTAGATTGCCTCCTCCTTTTGGATATTATTAGTAATATTATAAGGGAGATAGTGCAAATTTCTTTTTGAGACCCTACTTTCAATTCTTTGAGTTATTTACCCAGTAGTGCAATTGCTAGATCATATGGTAATCCTATTTTCAATTTTTTGAGAAACTGACATACTGTTTTCCACAGTAGCTGCATCATTTTCATTCCCTTCAGCAGTACACAAGGGTTCTAATTTCTCCACATCCTTACTAACACTTGTTAGTAATGGGTATGAGATGATATATCATTGTGGTTCTGATTTACATTTCCCTAACAATTAGTGATGTTGAATATCTTTTCATATGCTTATTGGTCATTCATATATCATCTTAGGAGAAATGTTCATTTTAATTGGTTTATTTGGTTTTTGTTACTGATTTGTTGGACTGCTTTATATATTCTTTATATATATTAACCCCTTATCAGAGATATAATTGGTAAATATTCTCTACTTATTCTTTAGATTCTTTTCACTCTGTTCATTGTGCTCTTTGATGCACAAAGTATTTTTTGATATAGTTACATTTTTCTGTTTTTGCTTTTGTTGATTGTACCTAATGCAATGTCATGAAGCTTTCTCCCTATGTTTTCTTCTAGGTGCTTTGTAATTTCAGCTCTTGCATTTAGGTTTTTAAATCCATTTTGAGTTAATTTTTGTATATGGTGTAAAGTAAGGGTCCAAATTCATTCTTTGGCATGATATCCGATTTTCTCAACACCATTTGTTAAAGGGACTATCTTTGTCCCCATTGAATGGCCTCTGTACCCTTATTGAAAGTGCACACTGCTCCAATGATGCTCACTTAAAAACTTATAATTAAAGCTCACACATGTTCTAGTAAATACAAGATCTTTTCCTGATGTAAATTACTTTATTTTTTCATCTCTTGGGTATGCATTTTAATGTCACTAATTATAGAAAACCAATTGCAATACGTAAACACATAAGTATTTATCAATATCTGGTTGCAAGCTAGTGACAGGACTGAGGTACAAGGACATGCCTCAGCCTGCCAGTTGAGCTCTGCAATGCCAGAGTGCCGTCTCTTGGGACAGGTATTTCTTGGAGCCCTAAGAATATTTTGGCCATCCTTGATAAACTGAAAAAAAATTCTGTTAATTTGCCCTAATCACTGTGGTTCTGTTGGTTGGGCATCGTCCCTCAATGTTCAAGATTGCTGGTAATTCCCAGTCAGAGCATATGCATGGGTTGCATGCCAGGTCCTCAGCCAGGGCATGTGCAAGAGGCAACCAATTGATGTTTCTCTGCCTCTCTTTCTCCGTCCCTTCCCCCTCTCTAAGAATAAATAAATAAAATTATTTTAAAATTTTGTTTAAATGTGCCTGTTAAAAAATCAAAGACTAAAAAATAAATAATTAAAGTCATACCCATTCAATTCAGTTCCCAGAACTATTTGTTAGGATTGGTGAATATTAATCCATGGTTCTTCCCTTGTCATATAATCAATCAGTGTCTCTTTCTCTCTCTCTCTCTCTCTCTCTCTCTCTCTCTCTCTCTCTCGTACACACACACACACACACACACACACACACACACAAGATGTTATATAACATATCATATATATGAATGTACAATTATATATGTAAATATGAAAAAATAAGATCATAAAAACCAAACTTGCCTTTCTATTTGAGAATATATCGAGATCTTCCCATGTCAGAACATGAACATGTTAACATTTGTAAGGACTTTTTTAATCTTTAAAATGGCTTCAGGGTGAGGAGAGGTAAGCCAACAAGAAGCAAGCTGATTCCTGCTTCAGAAAAGTTCAGGAATAAAAGACAAACAGTACTCAGTAGGCAAGGATTCAGGGAGGGGCTGAATATAGGATTTCAAGTCTTAACAAGAAGCATATAGAAGCTCAGTTCCCCTTCTCTAGTGCACAGTTAAATCACCACTTCTCAACTTTGGCAGACTAGAAATGTGCCCAGAGAGTATTGAGGACACACTGTAGCCAAGGGCAAAGTAAGGTATATGCTGGAAACACATGGCTTCTGGTAAGCCCACATGTTTAAGGTGAAAGCTCTGACTCATTCCCCCACTGGTTCATTGGTTCTGACAATAATGGCAACAACCAGGCTCTGTTTTTCAAGAGAGAAACAGAAAAATTCTGCTTCAGGAAAACTGACCACCCAAGAGAAAAGACTTACATAGACAGTTTAGAGTCGTCCAAGGCAACAAGCAGATCCACTTTCTGAACCTGTGGTGAGGCCCAGTTGTGTTGAGCTCAATCAATATATGTAGAGCTTCCAAACTAAAATTTTTTGTATCTCACTCTGAAATATAAATGAATAACCAAGGATCACCAAACATCCAAGAAAACTGTAGAAGAGAGTCCAAAACATAAACACAAACAACCAAAAAAATGGAGTTTAAAGGAAAAAGTAACATGAATGGGCTCAGAAATAAATTTCAAAAACTTATTAACATTTTATGGGAAGTGAGAGATGATTTTTGCCTCTACAGAATAAAACAGATGAATAATTTTCCAAAACAGGAATAATTAGAGAAGATTCAACAAAAAGATTGAAAGAATAATATTGAGAAAATCACTGCAAAGGAAGCATAAAAAGACAAAAGAAATGAAAATGGAAGAGAAAGTAAAACAAAAAGAAAGATAGAAAAATGGAGAGAAAAGTACAGAAAGCTAGAAGATGTAATTAATGAGGTCTAACTTATGACTGATAGGTACAGAAAGAGAGAAAAAAGAAGTAAAGTACTATAAATCAATAAAAACCAGCAATAAGATGCATCATAAATTTAAAAACTGGGAATGAAGAGAAAATAATAAAATCTTCCAGGGATGAAGAAGTGAGTTCCCAGCAAAGGATTGACCACATCAGAATGGCATTGGTTTCTCAAAGACAATATGGAATCTAGAAGAAATGCCTTCAGAATTCTGAAATAACTAATTCCTTCAAATTCTGAGAGCAATTATTTTCAACCTAAAATTCTAAGCAAAGGAAAAAATGAGTCAAGAGCTATTTCTAATAAAAACAAAAAGTTATAAGAGAAAAATAAATGAAGTTATTTATTATGAGACTCAGATGAAAATTATCATATATAATATAAAATATGAATACCAATATAAACAAAAACAGTGGCATGACACCATTGGGCAATTGGGAACAAGAGAAGTATCAGATGTGTGCATACATGCCTGAGCATGTGTGAATATAAATGTGTGCATGTGTGTGAGTGTGTGTATCTACCCGTGTAACGGTACATGGTAAGATGTCAATATCGAATTAAAAACTCAAGGAAAAAAGGCATGATTTTAGTTTAGCATGATTTTGAAGGATCAAGGTAAATGAAAGAAACAACCAAACCATTTTTCTATGGTTACTTCAGGGGTCAGAGAACAAAAAAAATGAAGAGAGAATGAAAAGGTAGGGCCTGCTGTTTTCATGCTAGGTTTTTAAAATGAATATATATGATTTTTTAAATCCTCACCTAAAGATATATTTATTGACTTTAGAGAGAGATCAAAGGAGAGGAGAGGGGGAAGAGAGAGAGAGAGAGAGAGAAACATCGATAAGCTGCTTCCTGCATGTGTCCCAACCAGGAACCGAACTGCAACCTGGGTATGTGCCCTGACCAGGGATCAAACCTGCAATTTTTGTTGGTGTACAGGATGGTGCTCCAACTAACTGAGCCACCTGGCCAGGGCTGACTTGTTATTTAAAAGGGCATAAACACTTGGAAAAAATACTTGTGCTGTTCCTGGAAATGAGCTAGTAGGCATTAAGTTTAAAAAAATAAATGATAGGGGCTCCACGAAAAGAAAAAAAAAAAAAATGATACTGATTCATTTGCATTTACCACGCTGTCATGGGAAGGCTTTCACAACTTTTTAAAAGTGAGAATGGTTGCAAACTTTAGCAAAATTTTAGTTTTGTTTACTGTGGAAATACACTTTTTAAAATTTGGAAGCAGTTAAATATTTAGAGAAATATAAAGAATATAATATCTATATATTTCTGTGTCTACCAACCACAAGTGAAAAAAAAACTAACATGTTGTCATGTTTGCTTCAGGTATTTTTTTAATAAGTAAAAGAAATAGAATGTTACAGACAAATTTGAAGTCTCTTTTATTCCCCCATTCTCATTCCCTTTCTCCTTTCCTAAATCTGGTGAGCGTATATGTAAACATGTTTTATGTTTTTATTACATTATATATGCTTGGGGGATTAGTTTTCTGTAAATATTTTTGTTGTGTGTGAATGAGTCTTCCACTGCATTTTCCACAGAAAATTTCTTTTACTCATTTATTTATTTATTTTAAAGATTTTATTTATTATTTTTAGAAAGAGGGGAAGGGAGAGAAGTAGAGAGAAAGAGAGACATCAATGTGTGGTTGCCTTTTTCACCCGCTTCCAGCTACAGACCTGGCTGGAGACCTGGCTTATAACCTAGTTATGTGCCCTGGCTGGGAATCAAACTAGTGACCTTTGGGTTCTTAGACCAGCGCCTTATCCACTGTGCCACCAGTCAGGGGTCTTTTATTTATTTTGTATGTTGAGCCACATAGATCTAGAGAGGGAGTGAGAGATATATGTGTGTACATATGAGGCCTGTCCTGAAAGTATAGAGCCAAATGTCATAATTAAACAGTGTGCATGACTGATACTTTCGGGACAGACCTCATATATACATATAAAGAGAATACTAAACAGACACAGATTTATTATGAGGAATTGGCTCAGGTAGTTATGGAGACTAGGAAGCCCCAAGATCTGTAGTTGGTAAACTGGAGACCCAGGAGAGCCCCTGGTATGGATCCAGCCTGCATCCAAAGGCCTGAGAATCTGGAGGGCCAGTGGTGATCCATTCAAGTCTGAGTCCAAGTCCAAAGGTAGACGACCAATGTCTCAGCTTGAAAG
The DNA here is from genome assembly GCA_004026585.1 of Noctilio leporinus. Lineage (NCBI taxonomy): Eukaryota > Metazoa > Chordata > Mammalia > Chiroptera > Noctilionidae > Noctilio > Noctilio leporinus. The sequence goes on from PVIW01002155.1 coordinate 45,782, forward strand.
ATAGGCAGGCAGAGAGAGTAACTTCTCTCCTACTCAGTCTTCTTGTTTCAGTCAGGCCTTCATGGGCTGTGTAAGGCCCATTACTTTGGGGAAAGCAATCTGCTTAACTATGTCAACTAGTTTAAATGTAATCTCATCTAGAAACACCCTCACAGACCTACCCATGGCTCAGGCAAATTGACACATAAAATGAAGCTTCACACATAGAAAACCCCTAAGGTATTTGGCTCAAAGACAAGATGTAGAAATAAAAAGGGTCCATTCACTTAGGGGAGGTGGTTTCCTAGGTGTACTGCTTTACCTAAATAATGAAAGATGGGAATGGGTCAGGGAGCACATTTATTTTTATTTTGAAATCACGGCCCTGGCTGGTAGCACAGTGGAGAAGGTGCCGGCCTGCGAACCCAAAGGTCGCAGGTTCGATTCCCCAGCCAGGGCACATAACCAGGTTGCAAACCAGGTCTCCAGTCAGGTCTGTGGCTGGAGGCAGGTGAAAAGCAACCATACATCAATGTGTCTCTCTCCCTCTCTGCCTCTCTCCCTTCCCCTCTTTCTAAAAATAATGAAATAAAATCTTTAAAAAAAATTAAAAAATTTAAAAAAAAGTAAATAAATAAAATCAATTTTATTGTGGTTAAATACATATAATATAAAGTTTGCCATTTGAACAATTTTATTTATTTGTTAGTATTTTATTTATTATTTTTAGAGAGAGGGGAAGGGAGAGAGGCAGAGGGAGAGAGATCAATGTATGGTTGCCTTTCACCTGCCTCTAGGTACAGACCTGGCTGGAGACCTGACTTGCAATCTGGTTATATGCCCTGGCTGCGAATTAAACCAGCAACCTTTGGGTTTACAGGCCAGCACCTTATCCACTGTGCTACCAGGCAGGGCCCATTTGAACAATTTTAAAGTGTGTGTAATCCAGGACATTAAGTACAACTGCGACTGTACTTAATGCCTTGGATTACACACACTTTGAAATTGTCACAGCGCACCACTACCACTATCCTGGAATGTCTTTGGTAGATAGGCAAAAACAGGGTGTGAATGAAAGACCATTTTAGCAGAGGAAAAGAACAGCTGGCATAGAGAAATGAAATATCAGGGAACTGCTAAGCAGTTGGCTATAGCTAGAGTATAGAAGGCAGTGATTGTGTGTGTGTGGGAGTGGGGGTGTGTGTGTTGTAAGATAGTGGCTGAGAGACAAATGACTTTCAAGGAAGGAATCTAGAAAAGCAGACAGAGCCAGACTATGGAGAAATTTTGTAAGCCATGCTATTTGTTGAGTTGCAATTTAATCCTGTTGACTATGAGAAACCACAGGGATAAATGGAGTAAATAATCCAGAGAAGTCTTTCCCTACCAGATTTCCATTAATGAACATAGGTCTGTGTAGCAGATGCTATTCATGTCCACCCTGAATGCCCCTGGGCCCACTTCTGAGCACACCTGTACCTGTGGTGGGGGTCCCCATGCACATCCTAAGCAACTGAGCCTCTCTGCCTCTTTGCCTGAGGGATTTGGTCCGCTTGCTCAGCCCATGCACAGGACTCCTCTGAAATGCTAAGGATTTATTGCATCAAGAGAAACTTCAACCATTAAAGAGACAGAGGTTAGTTAAATGCTCCAGTTCTTGCATCTCTCAGGGGACAGTGTCACATGATGGCTGAGGGTCCATGGCAGGACTGAGCCCCAGCTGCCTACAATAGTCACCAGTGTAGTAGTATTAACATGCACACTAACAGGCTTTTCTTCTTTCCCAGTATCACTTTCCTCTCTTTCTCATTTGGGATTCTTGCAATCACCTCCTAATACTACCTACACCCAAAACTTTTGGGGAAAACTAATGAAAGACAAGCAGTTTTCCATGGCAATGGGAACCACACTGTTGGTGGGCGAGTGGGAGCGGCTGTGAGAACTGCTGACAGCCAGCGTCACAGTTATGAAAATGCTCACTTGTGCTGGGTTGGGATGGAAGAGGTAGTACTGGCTTATGTGATCTCTATCACACTTGATAGATATGGCAACACTGGGAAGGATGAGGATTGTGGAATTGGTACCTGGAGAAAGTGAATAAAAGGCTCGGGTCAACCAATCATCAACTCACCATGGCGTGTTGTGAAAGCCAGACGTCCTCCATGGAGGCATAGAAAGTGGCCCACACCTCCCGCATCTGTGGCGCCAACTGTGTTGAAAATTGGGTCTAGGATTTCATGTAAGAATGATAGCCTGACAAAAGGCTGAAATCCCAGTCCTACGAGGTCTTCCACATTCAAAAGCAGGCCCTCAGCCCTGGCTGGTAGCTCAGTGGATTGGTGCTGGCCTGTGAACCCAGAAATCACTGGTTTGATTCCCAGCCAGGGCATATAACCAGGTTGTAAGCCAGGTCTCTAGCCAGGTCCCCAGCTGGAGGCAGGTGAAAGGCAGCCATACATACATGAATGTCTCTCTCTCCCTCTACGCCTCTCTCCCTGCCCTTCTCTCTAGAAACAATAAACAAAATCTTTAAAAAAAAAAAAAAGAAAAATAAAAGAAAAAGAAAAAGACATTTAAAAAAGCAGGCCCTCATTGGGAAAGACTTGGTCTCTAAGACCTGGGATGGGGACCAGGGGCTGAAGCTGAGAACTAGCAGAGTGGTCCCCTCCCTCTTCGCAGAGGAAAGCAGCCACCCATTGCCTGGATCCTACAAAGGCTCTTCTGCAGCAGATGCCTCATGAGAAGCTGGTGTCTGTCTGCCTTGCTTCTAGGCCAGCAACTAGGGTGAGGCCTTAAAATATCCCACATGGGAAAGGAAAATTCACGCTGTGAGAGGAAATGGCTTTCCCACCAAAAGAGCTTCAGCACCTGCTGATATGTCCAGTAAGCTCTGAGGAAACATACATGGGAGTGGAGTTTCAAGATGAATATGATTATATATGAGCTAAACTGAGAAGACTCAGGTGAAGGGTTAGAAGCAGGCACCCTGCTGGAAATGGCGCCCCTTTAACAGCTCAGCTTTAACATGGCCTGAGGACAGCGCCCTCCAGGCCAGATGAAGGAGACAGTGCACCCACTGGCAGGGCCCCGCGGAGCCAGGAGGCTAGGGATCGCAGCTGGAAGCTTATTGTTAATCTGCTCACTCAGCAAATACAGAAGGTGAAGAAACTTCAAGACAGCATTTTTCTTTCATCCTCACCTGGTGACACCCATTTATTGCTTTTAGAGAGGAAGAAAAAGAAACATCAATGTGAGAGAGAAGCATGGATTGGTTGCCTCCCTCACGCACCCTGACCAAAGATCACACACACCTGGGCATGTGCCCTGCCTGGGAACCAAACCAGCAACCTTTTGGTTAGGGGACGCCATGCCAACCAACTGAGCCATGCCAACCAGGGCATACTCTTAAAATTATTTTTATTTATTTTTTATCGAAGATGCTTGTTTATGCTATTTACAGTTGCTCTGATTTTGTCCCCCTCCACCCAGCCCACACCCTGTCCTCCAGAGTCGGTCCCCACACTGTTGTCCGTGTGCATGGGTCCTTCATGTGTGTTCTTTGACTAATTCCTTCCCCTTCTTTCAACCAGTCCCCACCACCCTCCTCCCCTTACCGCTGTCAGTCTGTTCCATGGCTCCATGCCTCTGGTTCTATTTTGTTCAGGAGTTTATTTTGTTCATTAGATCCCTTCTATAAGTGACAGCATACGGTGTTTGGTGCTGGGTGTTTGCAGCAAGCAAGAACAGGAAAAGCCAAGTATGGTTGCACTCAGCTTCGACTTAATTGGTAATGTTTCCGAATATTGAGTTGACTCTTGAAAGATGTAAATTGAAGAATAGGGACTGTGTTCACCCAGGTACTAAATTCCTGACACTGATACAAAACCTGCCTTGGTGTTTCTGGGCCATATAGAAGAAAATCTGGGGAGACAAAGATAGGGTTGTGCGCCACAGGGAATGGAAAGCTTGACTTCCTTACAACAGTCCCAGGGCACCTCTTCGGTGCTGGGCTGGTCCACGTGGAGCCTGCAGGTCTCCCGGTGGGGCCGTGCAGCTGCGCCTTGCAGGACACCCAGCCCGGGTGCTCCTGGGGGAAGGCTGCGCGCCTACTGGGAAGATCTCTCTAGAACGCAGGCCAGGGGGGCACCCTGCATGGCTCGTGTACTGTTCTGAGACATGGGACTTTGTATTTGGTTGCAGTCGGGCAGCAATTCATTTTATCTACCATGTTGAAGTCCACTTCTGACCACGTAAGCATCTTCAGAAGAGATTATTCCAATGGTAAATTCTGTCCGAGTGAAACTAACCATGGCAAACGCCAGCTGCCTATGCATACATACTTCAGTTCATCTTTCTTCAATATCTGCATTGCAACTTGTTTTCCTCGAAAAAAGGATTTTGGTGTTGCTTGACTAAGAGTTGGGTGGGGTAGAATTTGGAAACATAAATTTTCAGTGAAGCATTCCACATTAAGACTATCCACTGGGGAACCGGAAGAGAGAGCACAAAACAGAGAAACAGGATTCAAATATGGAACTTCCTTTCAAAGTCCAACTCGGCAATTTTTTAGTAATTAAATGCTGAGTTTCCATTTCAAATCTAAGTGTTCCCTCTTAGAAGTAACTTATTCAAAAAACAGTTGATAATAGCAGGTTAGATTCCTTGAGTCTTCATACTAGCCAAACTGGCTGGGCAAACCATTATACAACCATCTATTATAATTATCTGATGACTCATTATCACTAAGACAATCTTATGCCACTTAAATCAACAGAGTTCCAATTCTTCACCAGATAACTATCTTTAAACGCATGTGCCTGTGCTCTCACACACACACTTCTTTATTTCTACAGCTAAGTTTTCCTTAGTTTTCCTTTATTTCTACAGCTAAGGAGAGTAAGTCATTGAGATGAACAATGAAGCACGGAATAGTACAAGTGCAACATCACGGATGTGACAGAATCTGAACCTTTTTCAATTTCCCTTTTGGGCTGTCTTCCCACACCCGAGGTGTGTTCTTCTCACCTACGCCACACCCAGATCATTCAGAATTGCAAAATCTAAGAACAAAGGACAGCCTGTGGAACAAGAACAGACCAGCTCAGGGAAAAAGTATCTCAAAAATCAAAGGGCTCTGACCATCCCCTGATGGGTCCCAACCCCATCTGTGTCTTCAGGAATTGTAAAACCTGGAACCACTCTACCTAGATAAGATAAAGCAATCTATTGACCCCAAAGGCCCGTTTTTAAAATTCCACTGCTGAAATCACTATTGTAGAAAGAGCAAGGAAAAGGAGAGAGTTCAAAGGAGGTAGCTGGCTTTGAACCTCTTCACCCAACTCCCTCAGCTCTACTCTTGCCCAGCAGAGAAATCAGCAAGACTTTCAACTACATCCTTGCTCCATAACTGTATGACATGTGCTCATTCGGGTCATCCTTTTCATTGCAACTTAGCTTTCAAAGGTCTTTGAATTCCTGTTATGGTTTTACTAGTGAGCCTTTGAATTTCTGTTAGAGGGGAATTACATATCAGAGAGCTAATAAAAATGTTTACTTGTATCAAGCCAAGGTGCTGGGAGTTCAGACAATGGCTTCTAAGGTGAGGTCTCCCCCAAATGTGATAAGCTTCATTTATATCTGTTCCATTTGATTGGAAGATTTGTGGGGGAAGAAGTGGAGGGTTAAATAATCAACTTGTGATTTTAAACATTTTTATATTAAATCAAGCATGGCCATATTTCAGATTAAACATTTACATACATGAAATTTAAAATAAATATTGGGGTTATGCATTCACTCTCCTCTTTTTAGAGTCCTTGGGGAAAAAGATCTAGGCACCTGATGCATAAACGTGAAAAGGAGCCCATGAATTTTCCATGAATTTCTATTTCTGATCAGGAGTATTCTATAGGATAACAAAAGGCAAAAGGATGGCATATGATATATTTACATCTAACTACTCTGTTCTATCCATGTGAAAGAATATCCATGTTTTATTTTGTTTGTTTTTTAACCGTAATACCTATTTTAAAATGTTCTATAAACAATAATAAACACAACATTCTATACATTATATGGGTGATTCTATTGTCTGAAAAAGAGATGGTACTTCAGTTAGGATCAGTAATCTGCACCATCTAAAGGTAAAAGTGAGTGCTTCAGGAAGATGCTACTGGGCTTTTATTCACGAGGCCCTCTTCATCAGGCCACCAAACCAAGACAAGACCCTCTGATTTCAACCACACCCCAGGGGTGATTTGGAAAATGGCTTATGTCTGTGATGCTCATGAAGTGATTACTCACAGAATAATTGCAATCACAGAATAGTGTTCCAAAAGAAGATAGTCTAACTGTGAAAACTCAAATACAAACAGTATGCAGTGAGCTATATAGATCCTAGGTTTTTAAAAGCCAGTCCCCCTTTTTTCCTTCCTCATTTCCTTCAGCTGCCTCTCTCATCCTCCCTCTCTCTGAAGAACCAGCCCCAACCCAGGCCTCCACACTTCTGGCCCTCCATCTTCACCTCAACTCCAGTATTCAATGCCCCCTAGCACACTGGGAAGGCCCAGCCCTCTCTGCATCTTTGGTAGGTGGAAGAGGTTGAGAGATCCCCACACATCCAAGAGGAAAGCCTGGGAATGTTCAGATGGGAATATCGACTGTACTATGCTCTCCTCCACCCCATAATATCTTAACACTGTATTTCATTTCCGTTCTTATTGTTTTGATTTACTAGCTGGGTGAACTTGAGAAATTTTCACATTCCTATGCATCCATTTCTTCTCTGAGTTAATCAAATCCACACCAGAGGGCCAGGTGAAGTTCATACGAATTGGGAACAGCAAAGCTCTTAGAAGAGAGCATGGTCTTTAGCAACCACAATCATCACCTGTGGGTTTGCCTGTGGTTAAGCACTTAAGGTTAGCTGTTCCACTCTGTCAACTTGGGGCGGGAGTCTAGTGGAGGAAGGGAAGACCAGAGCGGACCTTTAACTGATCCCTCTGATGTACACCCACCTCCTTTCCCTATTCCTTCCGATCGTCCTCCAACTCCAAGCTTAGCACCTCAGCATTTACCAAGCAGCACCGCTGTTCCTTTCACAACAGCCAATTTGAGTTTATTCTGGATGATGGCTTCACTAGGCTGTGACATTGTCACTTTTCATCTTCCAGACACTTAATAAAACCTCAGGTCTGCTAATGGATCCCTTTTTAGTAATGGATTTAATCTCTTGGTATGTTTATCCCGTATGTTTTTCTATAATGGTCAGGAGCAATTATTAAATAGCACCTATTCCACCATTCTGAGTGAGAAGCTCCCTAAATACATATGAAGTTTTTTCTTCTAAGCTTTTGGGTTCATTATTGTCATAAGAAAAGTCTACATTTACTAACTTAGTTCTTCCACCTAAAGGAATAGTCTTTCATTTCGAACTAAAGAAAAAATTCTATCACAATATTAAGATTTTAGTCATTTTCTCTCACAATGAAAGTCAATTTGAAAAAACACATGTACAAATCATCATGTTACCCCTTTCCCCTTTCCCAAGAATGTTTGAGTCAAGTAAGAGCAGACGCACAAGCCTGGTGAATCAGGGAATTTTGAGAAGACATCTGCACTCATTTTACAGATAAGGTTATGAGACCGGGGGGAGGTGAACTGCCCACGCCTGCACAGCTGTTAAGAGCCAACATTGGATGGGACCCAAATATGCTCTTTTCACATGTATGCCTAGAAAAACAACAAGTCAACTCAGGATTCATGTACGTTATATGAATAGGATTGACTTTCAGCAGGAGTTTGTAGCAAAAATCAACCTAATTAAGTTATGATGCCTATATTCTTCCATGGTTTTCATTTCCTTAAAAAAGGAAAGCCTATCAAACTTTGTTTGTCCAGCAGTATATGGTTTTGAAGCTGAAAATAATTGTACTCCATGGTTACCATGTGTGACAACTTAAAGACCTTGACATATTACTTCTTTGTTACATTCAACAGTAAATGGCACTTACCATATCTGACCACTGGCAGTGTGAGCACAAGATAATTGCTTGGGAACCTGGAGCTGCTTATTTAAAGGGTGGGGATTCTTAATATAATTACAAAGCCAAAAACCACCTCAGCTTTACCATGGGAAGTGTCACACAATGCATTATTAATCCTCAGCTGACTTCTCAGCCAAATCCTTCATTACTCTCCAGAATTCCCTGGCGTTCTCCTGCTATTAGGACCTAAAGGTGTCTCTGTCTTGGTGAACGTGAACCCAGGAATGGAGGATTTCTACACTTGAACAAAGCTGAAAGCGGCAGAAAATTTTAGCCAGTATAACAACAGTGTCTTGGTCCCAAATGCTTCAGGTGGAAATGCTTCTGTTACATCAGCTCCTTGGTCCCAGGAAGTTATATATTTTTAAATGAGCACCATTTATATGTAACATATGATTTATGGAAGAGGGGAAAGTTGCATGGGAAAAATTCAAAACCAAGAGCACAGGTCTTAGAGAACCTTGGATCAGCGTCATTTTCATGTACAGTGGGAGTCCCAGTTTCTCAATCTCTAGATATCCACCATCCTCTGGGATTAGCCATGCTATTAATTCTATCTTTTAAACTTTTTAACTTATTGATTGGAGAGAGAGTGAAATGTTGATCTGCGGTTCCATCTATTTATGTATTCTTTGGTGGATCCTTTTATGTGCCCTGACAGGTGACTGAACCTGCAACCTTGAGGTAATGGGATGACACTCCAACAGAGCTACCTGCCCAAGGTGCTAGGCTATTATTTCAATAGATGATACTTTTAACACTATTAGTTACCACTTCAAATCCTCCCGTACGTAGTCACAGAATTAGAAAAAAAAAAAAATCATTTGGGTATCAATAATCATCCTGACCACATTCTTCTAAATTCGTGATGAGAAATACACACCTCCTATTTTGAGAAGCATAAAAGAAAAATTTTGCTGCCAGGGACCTAATGGCTAACAGCCCTAGGAAGAAATATCTCCCTTCTCCTCCCCACCCCAACCCCATGCCACTCTTGCAACCTTTTTTCACATTTTATACACCATTGCAGAATTAACCTACGACCCACGGTGGAAAACAAATTATTGAATGGGAAGGTGGACAGGAGCAAAGAAGAAAAAGAGACCACTTGTTGTCCCACCACCTGAATAAAGAAGATCCCCATCTCAAGGAAGAAGCAGCTTTTCATTTTACCCAATGTTCTCAGTATCCTGTTCAAAGCATTTTTAAAAATTTCCTTCCTCAGATTTGAAATAAGCAAAAAGCATACCCCCCTCAAAAATACTGCAAACTAGAACCAAAATTAGAAAACCTGGTTTATTGGGAACAATTCATAATAAAAACTGCAGTTACTTATTCTGCAGCTTACAATATAATAATTTGATATATCAAATGAATTGGTTTTCATTGTGTAAGTACAAATGGTAAAAAAATATAATAATCCATGGGAACCTGGAACTGCTCCATGGGAACCTGGAAACACATATATCATATATTTCCCATTCAGAGATTGCACATCCCTAAATTCTCCTGTTGCATATTTTACATCTGATATTTTAAATACATTTACCAAGTAAGACCAGGTTTAATTATATTTAAGTTTTTGCTTATAGTTGCAATCTATAGAAGCTGGGTCTATATGATTAGAGCCTAGTCAACTGAGATGAAAAATTCAAGCCATTTCTTCTCCTAAGGTTGTTTTAATGCTACTTTTGTGACAGAAATAGCTTTCCTAATGCTTCGCTGCACAACCAAATCACATCAGTTAGGCATGATGAATTAGACCCAATCCATCCTTCAACTCAATCTACTCTGGACCTAAACATATAGACACAAAACAGGACAGATTAATATATCATTTTCCCACACCCCAACCCTACAAACCACTTTAAAAAGAGAAACTTTCATTGTAGCATTTTCCTACATAAGAAGGCCTGACTACTGCAACAGGTCTGGGCCATGAAGCAGTCTTTTCCTAAATGATGTATCAAGTTAACATGAAGTTTAGCAAAAAATCAATTACACTGGATATTAATGAGAAAGTCTCACAAATGATAAGCATTTAGGAAATGATTTTGCTTCTTTACATAGATGAAGGCTGGGAAAATATTTATATTTTACATTTTTTTTAGAACTTTTGGTCACTGACAATTTTTACCAATACTTTTTCCAGTCCATTAAATTAAGGAAAACCACACATTTGATCAGATTACTTAAATCTTTGAAGCCTTCTCATTTTTACTTTATAAAATTTTAAGTTTCATATTCATATTCTTTTACAAATGCAGTATAAATTGTATGGATAGATATTAAGGACATATTGGTATAGTATAGGTAATTAGTTAAAAGAAGTCTTGTTTAACTCTATAAAACATGTATAAAAGCTGAATATGAAACTGGAACATCAAAATATTTTCTCCCAAATTGTTTTAGCACTTTGTCTAGTCTAATGATATGAATACTGCCCCCCAAAACAGGTTCCAAGTACGCTGGAGAAAACAGTTTCTTCCTCCGGAATCCATTGCGGTAACAGAGATCCATTCCACTTTAGGCAGATGTGTAGAAGTACCTGGGCTTGGCATTGCCCAGAAGGTCATCCTCATAGTTGGGGAGGCAACAGAAGAAGAAGGAGCAGCCAATCAGGATAATGGTGGCTGCCCACCCGAAGCCGTAGGCCCAGTTATAGTAGTAGTAGACAGCAGGGTTGGCATGAAGGGAGAAGGTCTGGGTGTACTTCACGGGGTAGATGACCAGGGAGATGATCTGGAACACAGCTAAAGGAAAGGAAAAAAACCCCAAAGTATGAATGCATACACACATGAATGAATGCATGGCAACAATAGATGAACTCCCTCTCCCAGTATTTTGTCTTGGAGTAAGTGTTAAGCCCACCGAAGTAATACTAATGAAAGGGGTTGGGGTATCTAGGTAGTCATGAACCAAACAAAGAATATTAAATATTGTGTGTCTGAGGTACCTGGCAGTGAGCAGAATACAGAATATAGGAAATATGAATAGACACGTAGAGGATCACTCCAGGGTCCATGTGCAAGTATTATACTATATATCCTGAAGTCAAAAGTGCAAAACTGTGGTGTGTAATAGAGAGCAGGATGGTGATACAGATAGACTATACTGTATTTTCATCTTTGGATTTCCTGTGCCAAAGACATAGTTCATGTTTTTGGTGTTAGCAAAACTAACATTTATAACCATATGTCTATGTGCATGCACTCCCACATTACTCCATTCAAAATTCACCACTGGAATATTCATTCAATAAATGAACGCCTAACATGAAATGATCAATGCTGAGACTCAACAGAAAAGCCTGCAAAGGGAGTGAGAATCTGAAGAATAAACAGAAATGGAGAGACACAGGGCAGGGCCAAGAGTATTCCAGGCTCCAGGAACAGAAATGAAAAGAGGAGCTTTGGGGCGCAGTAAGGGAGGATATAAGAAAGGAAACACTGTGTCAGGATTTCTAAACGGTTTGGTCTAAGAGTCACACTATTATAATTATTATTAAGCAGTGTGAAAATACAAAGAACTACATCTTTTATAGTCTTTGGTAATGAACATGCATACTCCTATAAAGCTATAATGAGCATATACATATTGTGCTATGTTCTGGCTTCACAGATAAAGCTTTTCCTAAAGGCGTTTCTTTTCACTATTTTTTAATTGCTAAAAAGGCTGTGGATGTTTTTACACCTTGTTTTGTTGTTTCTATTTCTCAACTCAAAATATTCATCTTAAGTATTTCTCTATACTTTGTATACCTTAGGTGGGAAATTACTACTTAAGAGTGTATCAGTTAGTGCAAAATATTAAATATTTATGGGTAGGCAAATGAGAGAATAACAAAAGGATTACTTTCACTTACACAATATTTTGCATTTTACAGAGGGACTGTTCAGTTGTTTATCTGTGGCAGCTCACACAACTAGCATTCTTTATAACTTCTGCTACCCTGTCAGCTCAAGATGGCTATTAGATCTTTTTACAAACTTTCTAAAATTTTATTTTATTTATTATTTATTTAAAGATTTTATTTATTATTTCCAGAGAGAAAGGAAGGGAGAGAGGCCGAGAGGGAGAGAGGCATCAGTGTATAGTTGCCTTTCACCTGCCTCCAGTTATGGACCTGGCTTGCAACCTGGTTATGTGCCCTGGCTGGGGAATCAAACCAGCGACCTTTGCATTTGCAGGACAGCACCTTATCCACTGTAGTAACAGCCAGGGGCCTAAAAATTTATTTATTTTAGAGAGGAAAGGGGGAACAGAGAAAGAAAGAGAGAATGAATGAATTTGTTGTTCCATTTATTTATGCAGTCATTGGTTCTATCTGCCCTGACCAGAGATCGAAACTACCACCTTGGCATATTGGGATAACACTCTAACCAACTGAGCTACCCAGCCAGGGCCCACTGTTAGATCGTAATGTCTTAATGCTAACATGGACAAAAGAGTTCTACCAGAATTTTTTGAATGGTGGCAAAATATACACAACATAATATTTATCACTTCAGCCATTTGTTAAGTATACAATTCAGTGGCATTAAACACATTCACCCCAATCTATAACTAAAACTTCTTCAACATCTTCAACATAAACTCTATCCCCATTAACCTCTCCCCTCAGTCCCTGGTAACTTCTGATCTGCTTCCTATCTCTATGTATTTGCCTAATCCAGGTACTCTATATAAGTAAAATCATAAAATATTTGTCCTCCCATGTCAACCTTATTTCTCTTAGCATAACGCTTGCAAGTTCCATCTACATTATAGCATATAGCAAAACTTCATTCCATTTTATGGCTGAGTAGTATTTTTTGGATGTGTACACATGTACCACATCTTCTTTTTTCATTTATCTGTCGATGGAGACAACTTGAGTTATTTCCTTGGCTATGTGAATAATGCTGCTGTAAACATGGTTGTACAAAGGATTGTTCAAGTTTCTGCTTTCATTCTTTTGGATATATACTAGAAATGGGATTGCTGAGTCATATGGTATTTATTTTAGGATTTTTCAATGAACATTCATATTCTACTATGTTATTTCTAATAGTGATGTAAACTGACATCCATCTAGTCTTCCAACTCATACAAACACAAGGCATATCCATTGTATTTCTTTGACAAGGCCTGACACACTTGAATTACAAAAACCAAATAGAAGCAGAGGTCGAATTCAACGAGGTTCCTCGTTACCCTTGGTGACACCACGTAATTTCTGATTTGAAAATGTTATTCCAAAAGCAAACTTTCAAACATTGGAGTAAGCTTTATTTTTAATCAGGAGGAATCGTAAACATCCAGGTGAGGGCCGGGCAAGGCCTGCACACACCTTTCCAAAGCTCAGAGAAGCCCGCACCAAGCTCTCCCTCTGGGCCCACCCTTGACCTTACTGACCCCTTTTTGGTCACGAGCTGCTGACCTGTTCCCAAGGCCTCCTGCTCACTTTGTGTTGGTTCTCCAGGGGGGCAGCTGGATCTCTAATTTGCTCTGGTGAGCCTAAGTTATCTTGAGAAATGACCTGTGGCTTCCGCCTTGCCCTGCCCTTACCAGCCCCTCCTCCTTTCGCATCTTGGGAAATCCAGTTTTGCACCTAAATCCTGCCCTGTGGCTGGGGTCCCCGCCCCCTTTGAAAGGCTTCCCTAGGGCCAGGAAATTCCAAATTACTTTTGCTCCTAGAGTCCTGGTTTTTTGTATTCTATTAGCAAATATTTACTCCAAACCACCCCACCACCCTACATAGCTATATCTCCTGTCCCCTAGCACTGATGATGAAGCAATTCCAGGGCTGGCCTCCTCCGGGTGCCCCATGCCACTGCAGAAAACCCTTTCGTGACACTCCATATCACAAGATCACTGAACCCCTTCAGTAAGTAAAATGGCTCAGGCCCATTCCTGCCCCTCAGCATGGGGCTCACAGGGGGCCAGCCCTGGGCCCACATTCCAGGGCTGATTCAGCCCTGATCCCTTGGGGTAGCGATGTCCCTGGACAAGGGGGCCACCTACAGGAGATGCTATACAGAATGACAACTTTCCTCACTTGGATGAGGCGCCTAGAGTAACACCTGAGCCATAGGAGAGGAATCTAGATCCTCTGTGACTTCTGCCCTTGGTGACACGTTTTCTGGCAGAAACTGCAGTTGTCAGGGATCTTCTTTCTGGCTTGGCCCTTCCTACCCTGATGTGGGTGGAAGGTGTGCATGAAGAATTGCTGACAGTCTTACCAGCCAGGGCCAGGAGGCCTCCGATCACCCTCAGGAAGACAAGCATCTGGGGTCCACAGAGAGCGAAGAAGGAGAGGATGAAGCAGATCACCAGGAGGATAAAGCCGCAGAAGAGCGTGGCGACAGCCGCCCTTCCCCACGCTGCAAGAAAAGGAAAGGGTGGTTAATGAGACAGAAGTGCCCAATTAAAAAATCATTGGTCAAAGGAAAAACATAAGAGTGTTTTTCTTTCTACTAATTATATTTGAGTGCAAGAACAGTTTTTCTTTTGGCGGTACTTAAGCATCTCCGTATTGTAGGGTTAAGGTTAGACAACTCACAGAGAGGACATTAATATACTGATACACAGTAATGCCTTGTACCCTGGGTTTTAGGACAAATGTTTATTTCATTAAGCTGTCTTGCATTTAATAAATTGGCCTGGAAACTGGCATGTTTAAAAGGTTCATTCAAACTGGCTGGTGGCACATTGTATAAGGTGCTGGCCTGCAAACCCAAAGGTCACTGGTTTGATTCCCAGCCAGGGCACATAACCAGGTTGCAAGCCAGGTCCGTAGCTGGAGGCAGGTGAAAAGCAACTGTATGTTGATGTCTCTCTCCCTCTCTGCCTCTCTCCTTTCCCCTCTCTCTAAAAATAATAAGTAAAATCTTTTAAAAAGTTAAAGATTAAAAAAAAAAGCTTCATTCAAGTTCTAACACACATGACCATAAAAAACATAACATTTTTGGTACTGAATAACTCAAGTTACAACCCCTTTAGGAAATGTTTCAAACACCTCTAAAAAGATCTTTGTTTCATATCAATATTTGGTTCCATGCAAAAATAATCTTTGAAAACATAAATGTATAACTAGGCAGAGATGTGCACTAAAACAATTTAATTGTAAAGTAGCTGTGCTTTCTTTCATTTTTTTTTTTTTTACACAATTAGGCACAATCTTTCTAGATTTTTGCCTAAATTTTAACTTCTTAAGTATTCAGACTTGATTGCACAAGAGTTCTTAACTGTCAATGTTGGCCCTAGCGTTGAGTTCTAACGTTGGAGATCTGCAGGGACACCTCAGCCCTCTGTCACGCTGCCCCAGATCTACGCAAACAATGAGCCTTGAACCCGGGCTAATGATTCCAGCCAGTAATCCTATTGTTGAACCTGCTTTGGTTTTTCAGGTTTCTTCACACATAACCTTCTTCTCTCTAGAAGTGATCAACATTTATGAAGTAACTGCTATGTGCCAGGCACTGCGCTGGGAACTTGACATATTTAACTCACTGAGTCCTCACAATAACTTTTTCAGGTTCATAGTAATCATTTCTTTAGAAATGAGGCTATTTGAGAGTTCAAATAGCCTGCCATAGTCTCACAGCTACGAAGTGATTTAGGCAGCATTTGATTAAGAGCCTGCCTGAATCCAAAACATGCCTTTTTTTTTTTCCCAAAGATATAAGTTATATACTATAAAACTCATTATTTTCCAGAATACAATTCAGTGGTTGCTATAGTCACAGGGTTGCGCAGCCATCACCACTTACAATGGCAACACTTTTATCACCCCAGAAAGAAACTCCATCTTCTTCCCTTCCCCACTTCCTCCAGATTCTGGGAGCGACTAATCTACTTTCTGTCTCTATAAATTTGCCCCTTCTGGTCATTTCACATAAATAGAGTCACAGACTACTCGGCTTTGCTGCCTGTCTTCTTTCGTTGAGCATAATGTATTCAAGGTGCATCTATGTTGTCGCACGCATCAGTACTTCACTCCTTTTTATAGCCAAAACATATTCTGCTGTATGAATATCCTGCATGTTGTTTATCCATTCACTCATTAATGGATGAACATGCACTCTTATCCTATTACTCTTTATTTCATTTGAAAAGGACAGCCATGTCTCCTCTGCTGCTACAGCTGGGCTGATAAAGACTGTCCTCACTTCATTCTAGGTCGTTGGACTGGTCAAGTTAGACACGGGGCACGGATACCCTGCCTCTGCCACCAATAAGCCACCATCAGTCTGTGCATCTGTTGACCAAGGCAAAAAATACCTTATTTTCAAGATTTTGTAAGATTGAGAGCTTCTGTGTGAAAAGTCATGGGGTTCAAGGAGTTCCTCCTGTACTCCTAGGGGTTTTCTCCAGTAACTCAAGTTTTTCTGCTGTTCGGCATTCACAAGGGCCTGCACTGCTCACAAAGTTCCTCAGTTCCCCACTGCATTTTCTTACTTTCATCCTTTATAGACAAGCCTGAGCTAAGTTCCCCTGTTACCTTCACCA
The DNA here is from genome assembly GCA_004026585.1 of Noctilio leporinus. Classification (NCBI taxonomy): domain Eukaryota; kingdom Metazoa; phylum Chordata; class Mammalia; order Chiroptera; family Noctilionidae; genus Noctilio; species Noctilio leporinus. Next base: position 62,299 of record PVIW01002155.1, read on the forward strand.
GCCCCCACAATCCCTCCAGGTCTTTGGATTTATGAATGACAGGGGCACGTTTTTAGACAATACCCCTCAGCAGCATGGTCTGGATGGAGCTGAATGGGCCTAGTTTTACTTTTGTGATTTTTATTACTTCCCTCTGAATCTTCTTCTTCTTCCTGGGAGATCAGTAAGAGATATTAGAGACAAGGTAACACTTAAAAAGTTTTCCTTTGAAATAGAAATGAATAAAGTCCAAATGTGAAATTGACTAAGTCTCTTTTCTCCCTTTTGCTTTGTCCTCCAAGTAAGGTCATTTTCAATAGAAGAGGTTGAAAAGAATATTAATTGATCGGATCGTCTCAAAGTTTGGTTCATATAACACTGAGTCAAAAATCATCACTGGAGCTTATTAGAAATACAGATTTCTATGCCTCACTTCAGGTGAAATGAGTCATGGCTGTAGGGGTAGTGTCCAGGAATCTGCATGGAATCTGTGGACATAAATATAAATGCAAGCCGTTCTAAGAACTTTTTCTTATGCTGCATTAAAGCCACGCAGTTGATGGTTTGCTTATTTACAATGCTGACTCATCAAATTGGAAAAGGAAGGCCGTCTTGTCTTGACAAAGGCCGCCTTGGAAGTGGACCTGTACAACCTGCTCACTCAGCCTGGAAACACCCACACTGACTCATTTGACTATCCTTTAGAACAGAAATTGTGGCATGGTTTTAAAGATTCTATTCTGACTGATGACTAACTTATGTCAATGGCTATTCTGTTGTAAAATGATGAGATGGAACCTCATCCGCAGTCCTCCCAGCCCAATGTTCTGTCCAACAAGGTGACCGAAAGCCATGTAGACTTAGGACATTTAACAACATACTTTTCAAAACTTTACATCTGTACCCTGTCTCAACTTAATCACCCAGAATGGGCCTAATATCTACAAACTTACCCAACTCTTTTGGGAACTATTTATAGGTTTACATTGTATTGTGGTCTATGTTGTACCATACTTGCCAACTTTGATGGAAAGTGTCAACTATTAGAACTTGTCCTAAAGCTACTTCCCTGATTCACAGATGGTCCTCAGTTCTTCAAAGGTAAACTGTCCACTTTGAGTTATTCTGAAAACCAGTCAGTTCTTTATTATTATTTTATGCACTTTAAATTTTATTGTCTTATTCCTCATTATGTCTGTGTGGGTGTGGTTAATGCCTGCAGGGAAGCAGGCAGAATTCTCTTTGCCAATGATCATGTTCTGAATTGAGGCCACAAAAGCACTCAGTACTCTAAGCAAAGAGTTTAGGAAAGCTTTTTTGTTTGTTTGTTTTATTTCCTGAAGGGAAGATAACCTTGGTGTTCTATATCCATAATCTATTAGGGATATAATCTATGATGTATATAAGTTTATTTTCTAAATACCAGCAGCATTATAAATCCACTTTTAAATAAGATTCATTAAAGATCCATAGAGATAAAGAATGGCTTATCAAATTTTGCCCTGGTTTGCAAAGATTCCACATTAAATCAACATGGAAACCATTTGGTGGTCACTAAAGAAATTACGAGCTTTTCCTAGGAAGTGTTTTTAAGTTTTCTGCGTGCAAATGAATGCTATATATTTTTTCAGAGATTACATTTGAAAATGCAATGTAACAAGGCAAATACAGCTAGGGAAAGACAAGTAAGGTCAACAGGTAAGAAAAGAGCAAAACAAGTCAAAATACATAACTGGAATGTCAAGCTCAAAACAACAAATTAAACTGAAGTTTGTGAAAAGAAAAAAAGACTTTAAAGACAAGGAGAGCATTGTTGATGTTTTTAATAATTGTTGGGAATATGTTAGAGGCTAATCACTAATTTTCCCCTTCAAGTTAGTATTTCTCTTAATGGTTTTGCTGCATTCTTCAATAATTTTACACATGGGCAGCAAACATTAACCAAAACAGTCTGTGGTCTAGCCCCTCCCTCCATGCCCTGCAGACACCAGTGTGACCCAACTGGAGCAGGGTCCATTTCCAGAACAAAGGGCTCCTCTGTTAACAGCACCAAAGATCCCACCTAGTGAATCTGGGGTTCTGTCAGATCTCTTCATATTGTTTCCATAGGATTCATTATATGATATACAGGCACAGTTGAAAAGCAAGTAAAATAACTGAAGGAAAATAAAGAGGATCCTGTCTACAAATAAATATAAGCATGGGTGGACAATATATACAAATGACTGCTATGTGTGCAATGAGGAGGTAACCTGCGGGACGATAGGCCAGTGCTTCTGAAACAAAAGTGCTTGCGAATCACCTGGGATCTTGTTCAAACATACATTCCAATCCAGCAGGTGGGGCCTGAGACGCCCAGTGTCCAACCACCTCAGAGATAATACAGATAACGCAGCTCTGCAATATTCTGAATAGCAAGTATCTACAGGACAACGCCTAACCAGCCTCCAAAAAAAATCTACGTAGGAAGAAGCAATTTCGCAGAAGTTTTGGAAGCACAACATGTAGCTTTAAAGGCAGGATGCCAGGTCACCCAGGGGAATTCCACAGTCGGTGTGAGATTCCTTGAATGCTCTGCATTCTGTCCTGGAACCAGAGGTTTGCGATAAACTACCCTAGCCAGCAAGATGTGAAAGCAGGGAATTGTACTCTAAATTCACACAAAATAAATAGCGAATTTAGTTAGGATCTACCCTTAAATATTTACAAATGTGTCAGACAGGAGAAGGCTGCAAAGTAGAATTTACAGGGGAGCACATTTCAGCTCCCTCTATAGAAGGGGGTGTAAGAGAAGTGCTTTAAAAAAAATAGCATCATCAAGAGAACTGAATTCAGTTGCTAAACAAAGGGAAGATGCTCAGATCAGTCCTGGGTGGTGTTGAGGGCGCTTGGAGAAGCACTGTACTCCCGTCTCATTCTGATGGTCTGGGAGACTGTATTTGTCTACAGGAAGAAGACAGGTTAGGTCACTAACAAGGGACTAAAGCTCTCAGGTAATTAATGCCAAACGCAGTAAATGTTGAGTGTGCTGGGCTAGATCACTGGTTACTAGACTTCTAGATTTTATATATCACTATGTATTTTAAACGATGAATATCAATTGAGAGTGGCCAATTTTTTATTTTGCCATGTAAGGACATGAACATGTAAAGAGTCATCTACCAACAAATGCCCAATTTTCATAAAGTAAGAAATTGCAATACCTTTCCAAGAAGCATAAGAGCATCATCTTAAAACAAGTCCCTTAAATTGAATTTAACCTAAGGTAAACCTATCAACCTCATGCTTATTTCCCTCATTTCCTGTACATTGAAAAAGCATAGGGCTAAATGATCTAGAAAATATTTCATATAATATTCTGATTCTTTGATTTATCCAAGAATGATGTCATGTGAAACAAAACTTAAATTCATTCTGCAGCATCAGAAGGTGTCTTTGGTCAAAACAAGGTTTTGCATTTCCATCCAGATACAAGGCAAATGCTCTTCAACACTGACTCCCCACTTTTTCCTGGTACATACGTACCACTCATCTCCATTATCCTGCACCCTGACAAGCTAGAGCTTGCTTGGGGGTTGAAATACGTATCACTGACACTTCAAATATCCCCCTGATGTATTTCTTTCCTTAAAACGGAAAAAGAGAGCCCGGCTGCCATGGCTCAGTGGGTTGGGCATTATCCCACAAACCCCAAGGTCACTGGTTCGATTCTGGTCAGGACACATGCCTGAGTTGAAGGCCCAGTCCCCACTCACAGCATCTACGAAAGGCAGTCCATTAATGTTTCTCACATCAATGTTTCTCTCCCTCTCTTTCTCCCTCCCTTCCTTCCCCTCTCTTTAAATAAAGAATTAAAAAAAAACATTAGAACTAAAAAAGAAGGGCCATGGCGGTGTGGCTCAGTGGCTTGGAGAGCCAGCCAGTGAACCGAAGAATCTCTGGTTCGATTCCTGGTCAGGATACATGCCCAGGCCCAGTAGGGGTGGGAATAAGATGGCAACTAATCGATGTTTCTCTCTTTTCCTCTCTCTCTCCCTCTCGCCTTCCCTCCCCTCTTCCTTTCTCTTTGAAAGCAATGAGAAAAAAAAAAACTGAAAAAGAAGGTACGAGTACGATAGCATGTGAACATGTTTTCAAACTAATTTTAGCATTTTATATATACATGAAATTCGAATGATAATTTCAATGTTTAAATCTAGATTCTTTTCCTGCATTGAGAAATATAAACCACAATTAAAAAAAAATTCAAACAGGTATCGGTAAAGCTGGGTATTTATTTAGCTGTTATCATGAAATGAACATAGTATGTAATTTGCTTTACTTATAGGAGGAAACAAGATTGTAAGGTAACCTGAAAATCTTTAAAAACTATAAATAATGGTGAAGAATATAACATTCTGTTTTTTACATAGTGTTAAGGAACTACTTACCTTTATTTTAGAAAGTCTATATTATTTAGCATTAATGCCAATACTTGCCAGGAATAACCTGTGTCTTTAAAACCAAAATTAATGTATTAATATTATGAATATCAGTTAATAATAGATGGCCAAGCACTTTGTAATTAAAAGGTAAACTTATCAGTTACAGTGGTAAATTACAATGTTTATTTCCTAGTACATATCAAGAAATTAAAAAAAAATGGATGTACCCACTCAATTCTCTACATCGAGATATTTTGATTAGAGCCATTAATCTTAGTCCTTGCTATGTTTACACAAATGTGGGTGTGTGTGTAAACTGCTTACTACAGTTCCGATCAAGTAGTGTAAACATACTGTTTTCAGCAAGGCCTTATTGAGGCTATATCCGAAATGCCAAAATCGTGGCCCTGTGGTGTAGAAATACACAATTGCTACACTTGCGGGGCAAAACTAGCTCACAGTCTATGCCAGGAGCTGGGGCAGAAGCGCAATAAACACTTGGGCTCCTCTTTGATCACAATGGCCTGGGACAGACCTCTCCTGGTAAATTTTTATCCATTTTCTCCTTCCCATAGTCACCCAATGACAGTGGAGCCTGCCTTCATGATTTGATTATAGGTCTTGAACTAAAGTCACATCTAATACATGATTGGCACTTAATTATTTTCTCAAAGGTCACAGAAATATTAAAATGGGGTGCGAAGGACACCGCCCGTTTATGAAAAGCAGTCTGGCTGGAAAACTGAACTTTGCCAAAGATCAATTTCTCTATTGAACTGATCTATATACACTGGATCAATGTTTTCCTTACAATCACCAGTTAATGCTTTATGCATTTAATTAAAAATAAACTTAAACAAAACTTGCTCATTCCCTTCCAAATACAAACCACTGTACTAATCTGTGGTTGGAGCCACACCCTAGGGAGGTGAGCTCACCCTGCAAGTTAAGAAAAATAAAAAGTGCGTTGTTCATGTTTCATAAGAGAGCTGTGATCACAGCCAGAGGCTTGTCCCATCACAGCACTTCAGGCCCTACAGGGCACTAACTTCTTATTTCATATGCAAAGTATTGCTGAGTATTCTTAGGGTTTGCATTCGTCTTTGGAGTGAACCATGATTATCAGTCTGTTTAAAAACACACCTATTTCAGGAGACCTATGAAGTCCCCTATAAAACACTGAGTTCACATGCATTTTAGCTAGAAAATACAAAAATACAGATCTATTATTTCAAAGAAATTTCTCATTAAAAACCTAAAAGACAATAATGCAAACAGTGGCAGGTGTGCTGTTTGTGTTTTGTGAGAGGAAAAAATGCGGACTTGAAGGAATGCAGGAATTCCAATTCAATCTTTACCTTTTAAGACTTGCTAATCACCTCCTTTTGGAGAAAAGATCACTTGGAAACTTCCAAACAACTTCGCAGTCCATGAGAATCCGCACCAACACCAGATAGAGGACCCAAGAAATAAATAGCTTGGTTGGAAGCCCTGGGGCCACTTGAGGAGGGTGAGGGTGGGGGTGGAGGGTAAGTAAAGTCAATGATCCCAGCAGGAAATAAAAAGGGTACAGTGACCTTTTTTCTCATTCTTGGTTAAAATGATTATGCTCAATTGGTAAGGTCCCAGTGAGTAGTGTGTGGATTTAAGCTTCTGATTCTGTTCTTATTAAACCCAGCTGTTCTTCCCATCTACTAGTTAGCAGTAGGTGGCATCAGATAAAACCACACTGCCCAGCTCAGGACTATAAACAAGTTCAGAACCGGGGCTTCCCCATGCTGGGAAAATAAAACACCCCATCTGCAATTTATTATACTTGTCAACTCTGCTTCATTTCGCTGGTGTGGAAGGTGTGTTTGCTTTTTCGATTTCAAATCACATTCAAATAAAGTTTTCCAAACAGCAAGGCTGTGGTTAAACCCAAAAGCTACTTCCCCGATCCCAAGACAAGAACAAACAAGAGCCAGCCTGAAGTTTTAAATAAACAGCACAGTATCAACTGAAATCTTAACTGCTGAAATTTTGACTGAGAGCTTTTTTAATGGAAGGGGGGCTGCTTCCACTGAGTTCAAATTAAATGAAAAATACAACAATATTAGGAAAGGCCCATATTTTAATCCTTATAATCATAAGAACCAGAGGAGGAGGCAGAATGGGAAGAAATTTCAGTAGGCCTCATATATATATATATACTTTGTTCACTATTTTTCCTTTTCAAATGGCTGAAATAATTTTTTTGCCCAGAACCAACGAACCCTACGGTAATTTTCTTCCAGTGCTGGACCTGGTTTTGGCCACTCAAAAGTTGCTCCTGCTTTGTTTTGTTCAGGTCGGATGCAAGAAGCTAAACTCTGAACAGATTTTTTTTTTTTTTCAATCACCCATTATCTCTGACTCTATTCAGCCCCTTTGCCCTGGACGGCTCCTGAAGGCCGGGCTCCCATGTGCTAGCATGCTCCTATGCACCAGCGCAAGCCCAGCCGTAGACAGGAGGACTTCCCGCAGGAAGCAGCGGCTGGCAGCACTCACCGTATTCCATGAGGCTCTCGCATCCATCTGCGGTGGACCCAGTGCCACCGCCCTCATGGAAGCACCGCCACCACAGCGAGGACGTCTGGAGGTGGGTGCTCGACTGCACCCAGCCACGTCCGGTCAGAGCGACGATGTCGAAGGCGATGGCACTGAGCAGCAGCAGGGGCAGGATCCACCTGCAGCGCTCGCAGGCCAAGCCGCAGCGTAGCATCTCGACTGACCGTTGCGGAGCGAAGGGCAGGAGAGCGCGGGCAAGGTTGCCGGGGGAGAGTGGCCTCGAGTGGAGTGCAGGTAACGAGACAAAGTGAAGAAGAGGCTGGGGCGCGACGCGCCTCGGCCCCACCTCGGTTCCGGTGACTCAGAGCGCGCCGCCTGACCTGTCGGGCCGGCCGGTGCGCTAGCAGGGTGGGGCGGGGCCGGGCTCCGGTTGCACGGGGTGGGGGTGAGCTGTCCCCGCCCCACCGAGCTGGTGGCTTCCGGCGGCGCAGTGGGCCAGCCTTGTCCCCCGCTGCAGCCGGGCGCGCCTCCGAGCTTCCCCAGGGCCGTATTTCCCACTTACGCAAGACCCTCTTTCCGTACACGTTTTTCTTCTCAGTGCTTCCACGCAAGCACGTTTTAATCTGCGCAACACCCGCTAAATAGTTAACCTCTGATGTCGGGTAATGGTCTGGTTTTCCACAACACCATATTTAAGTGTCAGGCAGCTTGAGATGGGTGTTCGAATTGTTCTTGTGGATCAGCGCTGCGCTCCGTGTAAATGCTTGTGGCAAGCTCAGGAGCCGGCCCGCGACCCTCCCAGGCAGCGTTGGGCACTCCTCCCGGGCTCCACCTTCGTACCTTGTACCCTGGCTCCCTTCATACTCTTATCTGTTTACTTGCTGCCTTTCCCACTGGTTGGCAGCTCTTTGAGAGCAGGGGCCGTGCTTTGTTCGGCTGTGTGTCCCTGGTGTCCAGCTCTGTGCCCGGAGGCGTCAACGACCTGAACTAGTTAATGCCCCCTTCATCTGTCTTGCCCAGATACCTTCACAGCCGTCTGCTGCACAAATCTATACCTATCTAAACTCCACTTTATCTACTCTTTTATTTACTGTTGAAGTTTCTCCAACAGTATGTCAGTATGCATCCAGAACCTAAAAGCCCACCTCCAGGGTCCTATCCCTGCCTCTGTGGTCCCCACATGATTTGGAAGGTGTGGCCGGGTGGGTGCTGTGGCAGCTGGGGGCGGGCCTAAGAAGAAACAAGTTCTCAGTGTTAGGCCCCTGGTGGCCTTGGGCAAATCATGAAAAACATCCAGTGAGGTTGGAAGCTTACTTTGTAGCTCCAAAGATTTCTTCTAAATCCCTTACTTCCCCCCCCACCCCTATTAATTTAATATAAAAGAAGTGGGAAATACCGAGCGATGTTTGAATGAAGTGTAGTCCTCTGTGTTGCAGTTTGGTGTTCTCAAAAGAAACAATACTCTTGTGTCTAACTCAGTTCTCTGGGAATTTTTGAGGATGAGTGAAAAAAAGTACCCAGAAAGTCTCTGAAACCACATGAAATAATTTCCCCAGATCTCATTTACATAAACGAATGTCGCATAGGTTCATTAGAGGCAATTTTTTTTCACTTTCAAAGAATTGATCCAGCTGGGTATTTTAGCGAGACTTAACTGCCTATGGTGGAGCCTGTGTAAAAAAATATGCTCTTAAGGTTTTCAGAACTAATGAAAATATTTCATTAGCTGTGTATAATATATTTATGAGGATATTTATATTCTTACAAAACAAATAGAACACTGATTTATGAGAAAAGCGATTTCAGACAAAAAGAGTTTTGTTGGTATCTTAATATCTCTGAAGAATTTTTTTACCAGATATAATTTCTTTCTTTTTTTACTCCAGTGGATTTGAGGGAAAGAGCTCATTAATGCTGAGGTGAAAACGAAGAACATCGTTAGAATTTCTGGAAGAATGTGGTTATGTTTGGACAATAATGTACCTAACACAGGACTCACAGACTGGGACACCAGAAAGATAGCTCCAGTTCTGATCATTTGTTATACAAGCTGTGTGACACTGGTCCACTTAATTTCTTTATGCCTCAGTCTCCTCATCTTTTAATGGACAGTGTTCACCCTATAGTGTGTACCGAGTATTAAAAGGACTAATATATGTGAACTGTTCAGGATGTATATGTGTCACTAATATATGTGACTACCCCTGCATGTAGTCAGCCACAACATAAGGGTGGACGATGAGGATGATGATCATTTTCACATAGGTTTATCACTTGAATAAGGTTAGGAGGGGGGCTTTTTAAATGCTTATAGGGAGCTAATTCTATGTATGAATACCAACTGTAAATCATTAAGTTATTTTAGGCAATTCAATCCTTCACCCTAACCCTCCCTGTTCCTGAGAGGATGGAATATGGTAGAAAATACAGTTAGATAGCTCCCTCTGCTGGATGGCGTATAGATTGCAAGGCACTTGACAACATAAATTACCCCTGCAAAAGGTTTTGCTTTTATAGATTTCTGGTGGCTTGTGGTTACAAAACCAATGAATAGTACAAACAAAAACAAATAAATATATAATTTTAAATGAGGAGTTGTAGTTGTTTTACTCTTCCATCCAGAGAAAGTAATAGTGACAATAATAGTAACATTTGCTGGGCATTTACTATGTGCCAGTGTTTCACACCCACCTTGTGAGGTATGCACTACTATGACCTTCATATAGACAAGAAGATTGGGCATAAAGAAATTAATTAGCTTGCTAAAGACTGCACAGTCCCTTACTGGTCAAGTCACACTTTACCTTAGGCAGTTTGTCACCAGAGACAGTGCTATTTGTAATAACCACTCAGAAGAGTTTGGGATATATTTCTCCAAAAGTTTGCTTCCTTCTCTTCTTCTTTCCCTCACAAACATCCAACCCACTACCAATTCTCTCACAAAATGTAATGAAATGACCCCCGCTCACACACATACACACACACACACGCTGCTCTGCTCTTACTAGTAAATCAGAGTGATAGGCATGCAGTAGGAAGAGCCCTAACTTGGCAACCTGAGTTCTAGTACTCAGTGACCCTGGGTTTGTTTCCCCTGTAGTCCTTGTCCAATTTCTCCTCTACCCTGTTCGTGTCATGCAAGTTTTGCATTACCTTTATTCTCCTGCCCCCTTCTCCCTCCCCAGCCAACTGTACTTTCTTCTACCAGCAATGTGATGCTAAAAGCTTAACAACCAACTTTCTAAAGAAAAAACATCCTTGATTTTTAGCCATTGGCAATTTTCATAATGTAAATACTTGCCCATAGCTGTTTCCCATCTACCAACTTGATGTCACTGAACACAGAATTAGGAAGAAATATACGTAATTATCTGCCTGAAGCTTATAAGAGGCTCCACTGCATCTACCTCCATATCCTATGAAAACAGCTCTGTTTTTCAAAGGTCACCAGTAGTTCACATTTGCCAAATTCAATGGCTCTCATTGGCCTCTTTGTTGCACCGGGTACTTTGATGTCTCCCTTCATGCAACTTTCTATAAGGATGTTAAAGCCCAGTGCTGTAAGACCACCAGGAACACACCTGTAGTCAAAGGTAGATTTATTAAGTTGCTGCAGCAAAGAATCATTTTCTATGCTCTCAGAACTCTTGAAGCATATGCGGCAATCAATTTGTTATATGATAATCCTTTTTATGTCCTTGTTAGGCTATGAAAAAGCCTTGAAGAAAGTCTTACTCATCTTTGTATCCTAGGACCTTTTCTAACTCGGTGCTAAGTAATTGTTTGCTAAATATATGAATGAATGAATGGATGAATGAATGAATGGCTATGCCAGTAGATATTCACCTATGAGACTTAGCCTCTCAGAACTTCAGTGTATTCATCAGTCTGTTAAGGTGACTGAAGAAATGAACTAAGAAAATTCTAAGAATCAAAATAGAAAAATGTAAATTTATTCACAACAGTAGGTGGCAGCAGAAAGTTGTTATTCAGCCTATCATTTGCAAGATTTGAGGTTGACTAAGTAAGTGTTGAAAAAGCCATAGTCACGTAGTATGGTTTTTTAAATGTCTCTATAGTCTGGGAACCCCGAGACCATTGCCACCCCTCAGCACTCAGGGTGCTGGGAAGATGCTGTCACAGGCTGGGAAGGTGCTGCCACCCTGTGATGCTGATGACAGCACAGAGCTGTACCAGTGACGGGCTATGCCTGGGGCCAGAGAGGTGGGCACATCACTCATGGCCCTGGGGGGATCAGATCAGTTATGAAGGAGAGGGACAAAGACAGCTTCAGGCCCATTTTTTCTCTGTGGCCTAATTCTAATTAAATTCAGTTCCAAATCCCTCCCTAGGACCAGCAGAGCAACATTACCAAAGGGACTTACTGAAAGTCTGTGGGAGCAATGAACATTTGTTTAAAATTGCTATGTTCCAGGAACTCTGCAAAGTTATATCACAAGTAACATCTCTTTAAATATTCCCAACTAAACGTGGGTTAGATGCTGTTATGCCCATTTTATAGGAAAAAACTAAAACAAAAAAAACCTGAGTCATTAAGTCATCTTAGTGAGCCCAAGTCTCCTTGTTGAAATGTTCCTACTATGTTCACTTCATCACATTGATAGCATGAAAAGTTGAGGTAAAAAGTGTTTCATAGATAAGCACAGCATTTGGAACAAACAGTTAATAAATATTTTAATGAATGGATACATATTCATTAACTGATAAATGTATTCCAAATATGAGTCATGGTTACATCTCAACATCAGTTCCAACCTTTGAAAGTCACTAGGTGGACAGAGAGTGAAAAACTGAGCATGAATAATGTCTTCTAGAATTCAAAAATGTAATTAGAGATAATCAACACTAACATTCATTGAACACTCTAAGGTATGCGACACTGTTCTTAGTACATGAAATGTATTTTTTTTTAATGCTCAGAACAACCTTCTGAGGTAGGTACAATTATTGTATCTACTTTGCAGTTGGGTTTACTAGGACACAGATAGTTTCAGTTACTCGTTAAGGTCATTCAGGAAGTTGGTGCTAGAGTCCAGACCAGCCTTCTTGGTCTAAGGCCTCAGCAACTGACTACTATGCAAATAATAATAATAATAATAATAATAATAATAGCAGCTGACCCTTAGATCACACTTACTAAGTGCCAGTCCCTGTTGTAAGCACACATAATTTTTCTTATCCTCACAGAATCATGAGTAATGCACAACTATTGTGCCTATGTTACTGATGAGGAAACCGAGTCATGAAGAAGCTGTAGTACTTCATAGACCACACAGCTAGTAAGAGGCAGAGCTGGGCCTCAAACCCAGACGTCTTGGCTGCAGAGTTTGTACAATGAACTCCTAAAGCTCAGTTTTAGTGCACATATTCTTAAATGTATTGGAGCCCATTTCAAATATGTAGAGCAAACCCAGTAGCCAGTATATATTTTAAGAATGCTTCTCTCTCCAAGGCATTCCAGTGTGCACTTGCTCTCTCACTCTCTCTGCAATATAAAGCTGATTATGGTGCCTCTGGGATGATCACTAAAATTCAGGTTGTATATTCTAAGGTTATTTCAGCCTGGAAGTTTTTCAAGAAATATTGAGCTAAGACCTAAATGTCTAAATGTGTAATATGTATCTTAAGGGCACACATTTACACATTTAGGTCTTAAATATATATTCAAAAAATAGGGAAAGGGATAAGAAAACACAGGTCCAGGTTGAACAGAGTTTTATTAAGTATTCTAAGCCCTGGCTGCTGTGTCTTATGGGATTGGCGCTGGCCTGTGAACCCAAAGGTTGCTGGTTCGATTCCCAGCCAGGGCACGTAACCAGGTTGCAAGCCAGGTCTCCAGCCAGGTCCATAACTGGAGGCAGGTGAAAGGCAACCCTATGTTGATGTTTCTCTCCCTTTCTTCCTCCCTCCCTGCCCTTCTCTCTGAAAGTAATGAATAAAATCTTTTTTAAAAATTCTAGAAACTTGTTTTGTTAGTGATTTAAAGAGACCATCCATGATCAGGAGACTTTTGTATGTAACATTCATACATTTCAACCTGTTTCTGATAAGGACATTTTGCTTTATGGGGCACTTTCTGTGTTCTATGTGAGGCCACCCAGCCTAGCTGGTAACAACTTCTCCAAGACCCCTTGGTCTTGTCTCCTTCACTGATCTCCATGTTATCTTTCAAATTGGCCTTAAACAGAAGAACTCTCTGCGTTCTTCTAGCATCTACTTCATCTGCTGGTCTCCATTCCCTTGATTTCAGAAAATGCAACTGCTAAGTAATAGATCAAACTGCCATCTGGGCAGAGATGAGAAAGAGAAAAATATTCTTATTCTTCTTTTTTAAGATTTTATTTATTATTTTCCGAGAAAGGGGAAGGAAGAGAGGCAGAGAGGGAGAGAGACATCCATGTATAGTTGTTTTTTTACCTGCCTCCAGCTATAGACCTGGCTGGAGACCTAGCTTGCAACCTGGTTATGTGCCCTGGCTGGGAATTGAACCAGCAACCTTTGTGTTGCAGGCTGGTGCCTTATCTGCTGTGCCATCAGCCAGGGCCAAGAAAAATATTCTTAAATATATGTGTGTTATGTAATATTTAGTTAGCACCTCTACTGGGGAAAAAAAACAATCCTAATCTCAGGAAACCTGTGCTTGGGTCCCCTGTCACTGTGGTGCAGAGAGAAATGGAGTGGAACACCAGTCCGGAGGTTTATTAATTTAATAATGTCCATTGAGAGAGTGCTGAAAGAAGTGTATTGGCTCTTAGCACTCACATAGAATATTAAATAGAATGCAAGATCATCTCCAAAGCTTTTCAACAGATTTTCAGATTCATTTTTTCCTAGAGATGAACTTAGTAGAATGTGACATTTCTTGTCCAATATTGTATTGCTGTCACTGTTTCCATTCGTAGGTCTGCAATGAAGATTTCTCTAACTGAAGCGGAAGTTCTAACTCATTCTCCCTTCCTAGTGCCCTGAACCCACACGCATGGGCACATATTCATACATATACAGCATTTTAAATAAGAAACCTTTGCAGCCCTGGCTGGTAGCTCAGTGGATGGGCACCAGCCTTTGAACCCAAAGACTTATTTCAATTCCCAGTCAGAGCACATAACCAGGTTGCGAGCTAGGTCTCTAGCCAGGTCCCGTAGCTGGACGTGGGTGAAAGGCAACCATACATTGATTTTTCTCTCCCTTTCTTCCTCCCTATCTGCCCTTCTCTCTAAAAAATAATGAATAAATAAAATATAAAAAGCTTTGCTTTAGTAAACCAGGGATAAATTTCCGCTTTGAGAAATTTCATAAATTTATGAGTACATCATTTATTAACTCTATAGACATGTTCATTTATCTCATGGTCTTGGCACATTGTTAGAGCATACTAGTGGGATTTAAAAAAATAGAAATCCTAGCAATCTCAAACAGTGAAGCAAATTCATCATGGTTATTTTGGAGGGGGAATTTTTATGCTTTTTTTAATGTCCACAAATCACTTGATGAATCACAAAATACTTTATAATTGATGCAGTTTGATTATAGTTATTTTATGACAAGAGGATTACTATTTTTTTTTACTTCCTGGAAGATTTAAAGTAATGTTTCTTTTAAAATAACTGAGTTAATCAAACACTTTATCAGTTGGATTTGCAGCAATGGAAAGGAATATAGACCCCACCCCCACCCTGTTCCTTTGAGTTTACAAGTTAATATGGAGGGCAGCTCAGACCAGATGATACAAGAAAACAAGTCGCATTAAAACGTTTAGGACTAGGGGCTCAGTGAAAATGAATTAAGTAGGTATTCAGAGGGCAGCTGGGGGCAGGATGGTGCAGTAGGCAGATGTATTAGTTTACACCTGCTGTGTAACAAATTACCACAAACTTAGAGACCTAAAACAACACCCAGTTGTTAGCTCACAGAGTTGTCATCCTGAGGTCTGGGCGGGCTCAGACTGCTGTTCAGACTCTTCTCCACCCTGTACCTCCCACGTGCAAATCAGTGTCAGCTGAACTAGGCTCTCACCTGGTGTGCAGGGCAAGAGTGTGCCTCCGAGCTCATTCACGTCCGCAAAATCCAGTTCTCTGTGCCCGTGCACCTGAGGTTCCCACTTCCTTGCGGGTTGTCAGCACGGCCTTCTCTACTCTGTGGCCTTGTCCACCTCCACAGCCGGCTACAGGGCCCTTCTCACGCTGAGTCTCTCTGGCTTCCTCTCCTGTGCCTGCTGAGGAAAACTGGGAGCTTTCAAGGGGCCTGTGTGATTAGACTGCGCCCGCCCAGATGGTCTCTCCTGTGTCACATAACGTGACACAATCACAGGAGTGGACAGCTCTTCCTATTTATGGGTTCCACTCCCACTTTGAGGGAAGGGTTATCTAAGGGTGAGAGTTTTCGGGGACCACTCTAGAATTCAGGGAGTACTTCCCGAAGAACGAGGGACCAGAGTGCATCTTAAAGGAAGGACAGTTCTAGGTCAATAAAAATGCACTGAAAAGTTTACCCCTGGGAGAGAAATAGTTTATTCCTTTAACAGATATTTATATAGTGGCATCTGATTATGCGATTAAAAGGATGAGCAAAGGAGACACGAATCCTTTGCTGATTCGTGAAGCCAACAGAAGTGGCCGCATGTAAAACTGCACGAACCGTGTGCAGGGGCAGTGCGGGGGCCAGAAACAATTCCTCTAAAGAGATAATTCATGGTACAGTGTAGGGTCTCTACAAAGAAAAGGTAGACACGTGATGTTTGGTGGTTCCTAGGAGAAGGCAGGGAATTTTATGGCAGCGGCCCAGGGTGTCTGAAAGAAAAAGCAGAGACGCCTAACCTTTCTTCTACAGACCTAGGGTTGTTAAAACTTGCCTAGGTGAGCTTTAAAATTAAGCACCACTGCCTCTTAAAAGCATACTTTTAAAAACGAGGGAATGTGCTTTTTATAGTGTCTAATTTTTCAGAATGTCTAAAAACCTGTGAAACAGCACATGACCTATGCCATTAGCAGTTCCAAAGGCATGGTTATAGATTCACTTACTAATCAGAGCGTATCATAAATAACATTGAGCAAAAAGGAAAATTCCTACTGAATGTCATGGAGATATCACTAAGGAAATGCTGCAGCTTAGACCCATATTGCGTCTTGCAAACACTAGGACCAAAGCATTGGGACACTTAACATATTCTAGGATATAGCCCAGTGGGGTTTCTAGCACAGTGGCTGTCAGCTTTCTTGGCCAGAATATTTGGGAAGTCCGGGGACCTGAACAACAGCTATTCCATGGTGCGTTAGGACTACAACGGGTTCAGGCCAGAGGCCTTCTGCAAAAGCTGCCTAGCACTCAACCTGACTCTAAGCACCACTGCCATTCCAGGGCGTTATTCTGGAGAGGAGAGAACTGTAAACCAAGTGAAGAGAGACTGGGGAATAGAGAGGCGAAGGGAGGTGGCTCCCTCAGTATGCTTAGTCAGTAAGGAAGAATGGATTTCAAGTTCCCCTCTAAGGGTCTAGATGGCAACATCTCTCTTAAATGCAGGTTGTGCACCAAATTTAGTCCTGTCCCAAAGTCTTAGAGCAGAAGTCTAGATCTCAGCTTCCTCCATTTATCTCTGAGCCAACATGATCGTAGAGAATGGGACTAGGGCACAGGTGGCAGACATAAGGCCCGTGGGCCGAATCTGGCCCTGAACCTTGTTTTGTCCGCCCGCATCTTTTTTATACCTGGCTCCAGCAACTGTTACAGAGCAGTTACTTTTATACAGTCCTAAAACGACATTTGAAGGCAACCTCGAGGCTGATGTGACCCCCAGTGAACATGAGTTTGACACTCCTGGACTAGGGCATAGCTGGAGTTTCAGGCTTGATTTTGCAACTAGCTCTGTGACTTTGGAAAAGACGCTAAGTCTCTCTGGAATTTGTCTTCAGTCTGGAAGATGCCAGAGTTGGACCAGCGGACAAGAGTTATACAAAAGGAGCATAAAGTGAAATCAATTATCCAGATAACTGGAGCCTGAGGAGCACTTCCCCTGACATATCAAGAAAATCAGGGCAAATGTGTTGATGGTTCCTGTGGTTTTTTCTAGGTGATTTCATAAATTTCCCACTTTATCCTGATGTGTTTATATAAAGCCAATATACATTTCTTAATTGATGGAAGGATAAACATATTATCCAACAGAGTTATCCCTGACTATTTGGAGACCCTGGGATGAGACTAGGAGTGGAATCCAAATACCATATGTCTGAGTATTTACACGTTATAAATCAAGACAATGAACTCTAGAATGAAATATATTCTTTCCTCCTGGCTTGACACATACACCTTTCTAACAATCTGGAAGGGCAGGTGGGAATTTAGAAATTATGGAAAGTTGACCCCCAACCCATCCTCAGTCTTTTCCCACCTCTGGCTGCTCTCTGGCCGCCTCCTGTACTGTGCACACACCCCATCCCCCAGGCCCACCTCTGGCCGAATCCTCTGCAGACAGCTGCCCTTGGCAATCACATAGGCCTGGAAGGGCAAACACCGGCAGTGTATTTGGACCTTGGGAGATGGCTTAGGCCTGGGTTGATAAAGAAGGAACTTGTGGGATGTGGACATGCATAACAGGGCACTGAATGGCCATGTCCTCTTGGCCTGGCGGATTTGTTGTCCCATGGGGAGGGCACAGTCAAAGGCTGCCTAGTGTGGGACCCTTGAAAGCCTTGAAAGCATTGCAGCAGACCCGACAGATGTTTCCATGAGGACTGACATCTGAACACCTATTCCTCCTGTGGGTGTGATGGGAACACGCCGTGTGGAGCCCCATGTGCTGAAGGGGCACAGGATCAGAGGAGGCTGATGGCCCCGATGCTGCTTCTGCACCCTGTGCCTTCATCCACTTGGGGATAGCCGTACCTACCTTCCCCTGCCCTTGTTTCTGGAAGTCTGTTCTGCCATCCTCACTAATTGTGCCTTTTAACTTGGTCTGGGGAAGCTTTCTGAATGTTGTTTAAAATTTACAACAATGTGTTTATATGCATGAGAAAGGAATTGGGAGGACATAGGCTATATGAGGTATTTCCGGAAAGTGCCCAGCCATGTAATATTAAAAATAGAGACATTGACTGAAGAAGATACAAGGTACAAGGAACCTTGTACACAGGACAATTACTCTTCAGTCCCCTTCAAAGTAAGCCCCTTGGGACCTCACACAGTTCTCACAGTTGCCATCAGCTGCTCCATCCTCTTTTCCTGAATTTCATCAATGGTCTAAAGTTTTTTTCCCTTTCAAAGGTGATTTTAGTTTTGGGAAAAGCCAGAAGTCCCAGGGCACCAAACCTGGGGGCTGAGACACCTGGATGATTTGATGTTTCACCAAAAAACCGCACCAGATGCGGTGCATGCGAGACGCATTGTCACGATGAAGCCGGCAATCGCCTGTGTCCCATCGCTACAGCCTTCTGAATCATCCGAATAGTTTCTGTGGAGGAATGTTCAAGATGAACACGAACTCTGATGCAGGTTTGTTGTTCTACTGGAAAGTACTGGGACGGCCTCATTTTCATGCATGTGTATCCCGGTCCGCTCTCCTTGGCTGCCGGGCTACGCTGATGTCGGGTGTGCCAGTTAACAAATGGCTGGACGTTTTCCAGACAGACCTTGTATGTTAATAATGGCTGGACGCAAGTGGTAAATTACATGTGGTTTTTACTTTTATTTTTAAATTGATTTAAATTTTCCACAATGAATGCATTGGTTCGTGTAAGAGAAATAATGACAAGTGATATGGATTACCCTAAAGATTCTTTGAGCATGTATAGTACCCAGTACCCAACATGGGAATGGCATGATCTGGTACATGAAGCTTTGCTTTTATGACTTTTTTTTTTTTTTTTCAGTTCTCGAAGATACAGTTTTACCTTATACTTTTGTCATTATGGATCAGAATTCCAAGATATAATGTAGCTGTAATTACACCAACCATTCTCCTACCAGTGGACACTTAGGTGGCTTCCAGCTTTTTGCTGTTATTGGCCGTGCCTCAACAACCCTCCTTGTGTATATTTCTGCAAACATGTCCTTGGGATAAAGCTCCAGCAATAGAAATAATGGATCAAAGATGATATGCAAATGGATGGACATTAAGAAATTTCCTTCTTTCGACTCCCCAGCCAGGGCACATAACCAGGTTGCAAGCCAGGTCTCCAGCCAGGCCCATAGCTGGAGGCAGGTGAAAGGCAACCATACACTGATGTTTTTCTCTCTCTCTGCCTCTCTCTCTTCCCCTTTCTCTGATAAAAAAGAAGAAAAAATCTTAAAAAAAGAAAGGAAGAAATTTTCTTCTAAAATGGTGGCACCCATTTTCATTTCCACTAAAAGGGTGTGGGTTTTTACCAAATACTTGCCAACACTGCATTATACAAATGCTGTCACTTTCGCCAGTCTGACCATCAATGAAAAGATTCAGTATCACATTGATATGTTTTTCAGCCCATTGGACATTTGTGTTTCTTAAACAATTTAAAATTAAGGATCTGGCCCTGTCTGGCATGGCTCAGTGTACTGGCACTGGCCTCTGAACCCAAAGGCCACTGGTTCAATTCCCAGCCAGGGCACGTAACCAGGTTGCTAGCCAGGTCCCCAGCCAAGTCCTTAATTGGAGGCAGGTGAAAGACAACCATATATTGAAAAAAATAGGTAAATAAAATAAAATAAAAATTAAGACTCTGCCCAGGGCTGAACTCAGGGTTACTGTTACTCAGAGCAGCACATATGAAGAAGTAACCTCTCCCTCTCTAAATTGGTGTCCAGTGTTATTTACTGGTTGTTTCTTATAAGATTGACATGCCTTTCAACCTAAGTATGAGCCTCTTCATAAATGTGACCTCACATGCCTCAAGTGTATGAATGTAGTAAAAAACCCACAAAAATACAACTGGAAAACCTCACCCAGGCAAGATTTATTTGTTTATAATAAAATCTAAACTTCTTTCTCAGACCCCAAAGCCCCTCATGATGGGGCCCTTGCTGACCTTGCTGGTCTGCTGATCCCACCTGGAACCGCAACGCCTTGTTCACCAGGCTCCCTCCTGGCCTTTGTACTGTCCCTCCCTCACTGAGCACTTCACTACCACAAAGGCTTTGCAGATACTGTTCCCTTTGCCTGGAACACACGTTCCTAAGCTCTTCACCTGCTCACCACAATCTTATCCTTTAGGCACCAATTCATTCCCCATCTCAACTAGGTATCCCTTACTCAGTTACTCTACTACGTCACCCTGTTTATTTTATCTAACACAGTCTTTGTGTCAAGGGTCCCTAAGACCTCAGACTCAGACTCAGTGATTCACTAGAAGGAATCGCAGAGCTTAAGCAGTTGTTATGTTTCTGGTTGCGATTTACTACAGCAGACACAGATTAGAATCAGCACAAGGAAAAGGTGCATGGGTGAGGTCTAGGAGAAACCAGGTGCATGCTTCCAGGTGCCCCACCCTGTGGAGTCACAGAGAGATGCCCTTAATTCCCAGCCAGGGTAGAGCACCAAGCCTTGGTGTGCAGAGCTCTGTGGGTCAGTTACATAGGCTTGCAGTGCCCATGTGACTGACCTTAACTGTTTAGTTTCCAGAACCCCTGTCTCCCCTCCAGGTGTCAAACTGGCACAGTGTGGGTGCAGGCCTCAGGAATCTAAAGATACTCATATCAGGAAGGATATCCTAAGGGCTCAGGAGCTGGTCAAGGACCAGTTCTCTTGAAGACAGGTCTTTCTTTGGAATGTGAAGCATTTAAACAGCCTGGGCCTGCTACACTAGCTAGCCCTTTACTGTGCAGTCTGAAATGTCCTCGTAACTTACCCTCAGCTTGTTGACTGAGTATCTCCTCCAGCAGAAAGTGGTTCCAAAGGCAGAGAGACCTTGGCTGTGTCTGCCGGGGCTGCGCACCCAGAAATTAGCCCAACGCCAGGCCCAGACAGACTCAATGAATATTAGCTGAAGAAATGAATGAATGACCAAATGGAACATCTGAAGACATTTTTACAGTAAGTTCCTCTTAGCTCACTTCTTAAAGAAGTTGTGTCACACTTATACACGTTAACAGCTTGGAAGGAAATTCTAAAACAGCATTTTTACAGAGATAAACAACCTTCTCAAGTCAGGTTTTTATTAGCATAAAATTCCAAGCATTCCTTGAAGCAATATTTAAAGTTTATAATTATTTGACTTGGCATGATAATCCTAGATAAATATGTCAGAGGTATGAAAAGTAATTTTGGCTTTATAATGAATCTGACTTTATTGCAAAGCCTGACTTGATCAAATTATAGTAATAATCCTACTGTAATGTTATTTGAAACATTTATGAATTCCTTTAACTTAAATTTCAGCAGCATCTTCATCTCTTGAACTTCCTAATATGGAAATATCTTTTTATCTAATGTCATCATTTCTTGCATTGTATTCCAGTGGAGTAAAAATGTGTTACTTGCAATGATATTCTGGCAAGTGAAAACTTAAAATCTTACACAAACATCTTGGATGTACAGCAAATCAACTCGTTGATAAGGCCCTCAAATATTTTCAAAGAAAAGAAACCTATAAATTTGTCAACACTGTTTCATGTAGGTGAGTGAGAAAACGTTACTGTCTATCATATTTATTTGCATATATGTGGCAAATGACAAAATTAGTCACATGGTTGCTGAAAAAATTATTGTCAGCATATATATGGATATAGTGACTGTTGTTCTTGATGATAAATCAGCTGAGAAATTGGAAACTCTACTGCTAAGTGGTAACATTTCCTTAACAAATTTTGGTTCTATAGAAGATACAAAATAGAATTAGATGTGAACAAACACAGGTTGTAAGATTTTACTTAATGAGAGCCCTTATTTTTATAGTATTTATTCATAAGTTACTAACCCTTTCAGCTTATGCCAAACATATGTGACAAGATTGTTTTTATAAGAGGATTTATTGTGATGTTTGAAATTTAACCTAATACATAACTGGTTTCAGTAACCTGATAGAATTGCAAAAATACATTATTTGAAAACATAAATTGAACTGGTAAATTGTAATGGAATTGCAAGTGATTCAGCAGTTAATAAAGCCAGGAAACACAGCACAGTAACTTAAAACATTATTAGAAACTATCATCTACATTACTGTTTGGAATCACTGTTTCATTCATTGTAAAGATTTGGCATCCTAAAAAGTCTACCAAATCTCTTGACCTTGAAAACAAAAGTAGCGATAGCTGTTTAATTTCACTGAGAGAAACTTCTACTTTTTCACATGTTTTGTTAAGAAATTGGAGCTGTGGCTGAGGGAGGGATGGTCACCCACCAAATCCCCCTCCCTCTGTCACAGGAGCGGAGCTGTGGTGGGGTTCTGGGGGCCCAGACAAACTCTACCATACATTTGTGTCTCTGTAACTCTCCTCACCAACAGAATGAGAGAAGAGATCTATGTGATTTCTATTGTTCATCTGGGGCCTGGGCTCATCGTCTCCCTTCCTTTTCTTAAGAACTGGAACGTAGCCTACCTAGGACCCATCTTTGATGACACAAATGGGAACAAATCTCTAAGGGATGATGATCTCCTGGAACTGCTGTACCAACATGGACCACTGACTCAGGAATTTAAGAGAGAAATCAAAGTCTATGTTCTATATAGTCCCACATCTGCAGTTGAGTCTTTATTAAAGCAACTTAGCCTTTTCATTATCTATACATGGACATTATATCATACTGGAGTTATTAGTTGTTATGAGGGAATACTAATTAAACATGATAAACCCAAGAGTGGGAGTCACATTTTTCTTTTTAAAGGAAATCTCATTTAGCTAACATTTTTGACAAGATATTTCAGCAACAAAATTGGCATATATAGCTTGCATTCTTTTACATTTTTAATGAAGTCAATTTGGATCTACAGGGAAAGATAACAATGTATTTCAAGATGCTGAATATCTCCAACAGTTACAAAAAATACTTTTAAGTAATCACCATGGTACTATATGTCCTCAACATTTTGCAGCACAGGAAGAAAACATATTAATGAAGACACTTTGAATGGAATAAAATTAAAGAAATTAATGTTGTTGCAAGTCTGTTTTAAACTTAAAAAAGAAACTTGAAATAGCAAGGAAAAGCATTTGTATAAAGGATCCATTTGTTTTTCAAAATCCTAAATCCGCATATGACACCCAAAGAGGAAAACTAATTACTAATGCTTTGTGATGAAAATGCTTAAAAGAATGATTGTAAGTTTATCACCGTTTTAGATTAAAGAAGAATTTGCTGAAATTTGCAATGTTAGTTGCTGAGTAGAGTATATTGTTATTAATAGCATCCACAGCAACTTATTTGTGTGAACCAGAATTTTTAACCAATATAGTGAGAAGAAATGGGCATCAAAGCACAAAGCACCTTGGTTGTGCATGTAGCATTGTCCCCATGTCTCCAGCCTTGAATGAATTTAAGAATAAGCAAGCATGTCTGCAACAATGAATAAAATCATATTTCATAGCAACTCTATCACAATTATCAGTATTGTTTTATAAACAATGCTTTTGTTTCCACTTTTAATCTATTTATATATTATCTATGTGTTTATGGGGTGCTGATAAAAAGGTTATTTTTGACTGTGAGTTGATGTTTCTTTTTTAAAAAGTGATTTAATGATTCTCACACTTTTCTTCACAGCCAGCATCTTGAGTAGGTTGTTGATATGTGTTTCCACCTGCTCTCAATCACCTGTCCTTATTATTCTGGGACAGGCTTTCTAACTAAAGCCTCACATCCGTTAGATCCTTTTTTGTGTTTAATTTTGTCTGCTCTGTTGCCATTGACCTGGTTGCCTGATTATTTTTATTTCATTTTTCTACTATCTTAAAAAAATTAAACACTGTAATTATAAAAGTGAAAATGTTAAAAAGAAAAATAAACTCACTGATAACCCCATCAGATATAAGCACTTAATATTTTGTTTATTTTCACTATATATGTATATATATTTAAATTTATGTATACATCCACATCAAATATTTAAATAAAATTGAAATCATTTAGTACATAGCATTTTACAGTCTTATTTAAATATATAGAAACCACTTTTCATATCATTTAACATTCCTCTCCCACATTATTCTTTTTTGTCAATTTAAATTTTTAATTAGTTTACATTCAATATTATTTTGTATTAGTTTCAGGTGCCCCACATTATTCTTCCCAGCTATATAGTATGCTGCTTTATGGATACATCATGGATTATTTATCCATGTTTCTATTTTTTGACATTTATTTAAAGAGTTTTCTGTTTTTATAGATGATTGAACAGCACATTGAAATCTTTGTAGGAAAATTTTTACCCACTTCCATAATCCCTCACTCAGGGTGATTTCCTGGAAGTGAGGTTGCTGGGTGGGAGCCCTATCTATGCTGGGCACACACCCAGAATCCCTCCAGAAATGTAGCACTGAGTCACCCTTCCACCAGCACCTGGGATGTGAGAGGACCTAATCACCCAGCTCCCTACAAACTAGGTAATAGCATTTAAAATCTCTTAGCCAATTTGATTGTTTAAAGAATCTTATTTTATTTAAAGGTTTGTGCTCTTTGTATTAATAGGTGCCTGAACATTTTTCATAAATTATAAGTCAATTGCATTTCTTCCCCTCTGAACTGACTTCATATTCATTGCTTCTTTTGGAGTGTGCATCTGTTTTTAAATACTGTGTGAAAACTTTTTTTTTTCTTATGAAGTTACTCAAACTGAAATGGATCTTTTGTGTCTAGTTTGTATCTTAAGCAAATTTGTTTTTAATTATAAAGGTAACATATTCTTAAAGAGTAAAAAATATAAATACATACAAAATTAAAAGGTGACTCTCTTTCCTCCTTCAATCTACCCATCAGAGAGTCGTTTGCCTTTTAATTTCGTATGCAATGTTTGACATACAGGTTCTACATGTTGAAACAAGCCAATTTACTTACTTTTCCTTTTTGTTCGTTTCTGCCTTAGCTGATGATTAGAAATAATCTTAATCCAGTAAGATAAGTATACTCACATTTTCTTCTAAACGTTTTATGGTTCAGTTATTAAATTTAACTTTTTAATGCATTTATAATTTATTTTTCTGTATTCTCTAAAGTTGTGAACTGTATTTTCCAGCTAGCAATGTAGTCAAATATATTACCTACTACAACACTTATAATAATAATAGTTACTTTTTTCGTGGCACTGATAAGAAACTTTTTTAAAAAAGATTTTATTATTTTTCAGAGAGAGGGGAAGGGAGGGAAGCAGAGAGGAAGAGAAACAGAAACGTCAACGTATGGTTGCCTTTCATTTGCCTCCAGCCACAGACCTGGCTGGAGACCTGGCTGGAGACCTGGTTATGAGCCCTGCCTGGGAATCGAACCAACGACCTTTGGGTTCACAGGCCGGTGCCCATCCACTGAGCCAGCGCAGCAACATTTTTTTTTTTTTTTTTTAATAATGACTTCATGAGATATGGATGGTGAGCAGGATCTTTGGGGGCTCGCACTTTGCAAGTTTTGCCTCCTCTTTACCAAGAGGGCTTAAGAAGAGGGTGTCCCCATCTGTTGGACACCCTGCCCTGACAACGCCTTCCCAGGCTGCCCTCCCGCACCTCAGGCTTCTGGCGGCTCCTTCTCAGCCTCCTCTTCAGGCTGCCTGCCCATTATTTGAGGGTAAGAGGTCCCCAACTTCCTCAGGGGCATCCCACTCGTCCCATTCCAGCTACTGCCTCCCAGCAACCTTTGCCAACTGGTAGGCATTGACAATTCTTAATCCTTGATGGCGTTCAAACCCTCCTTGATACCACAGAGCCCTATTCGGGGTTCCTGCCAACAGGTAAAACACCCGATGGTTATCTCATCATTTCAACCTGGACATCGTTAAAAGGGAACTCATAAAATCACGGATTCCAAACCTTTCTCTTTGTCTCTTCTTTAACTTGGAGGATGGGTCACAATCCTCCCATTTCCCCAAATTTGGAAGTCATTCCATATGTTACCGCACCAGTGGGTTAATTCTACTGCTACTCCCTAAATATCTCTTGTTAAATATTCAATTCCTTTCCACCCACCATTGGCTTACCTCATTTCTAGGTTACTGCAGAATCCTCTTACTGTTCTCCCAGCAACCAGTCCAACGCTGCTCTGCAGTGTATTTTCCTCACTACTGCTACCTTTACATTTTTAAAGAAAAATCCTTCTTAGTTCCCAATCACAGCTTTCAAGCGTGGGTGGGGGCGATGAGATTTTCTGTTTTTCTCTCCTTTTCTTCCCACAACCATCCCAGGGCCTCCATCAGTGAACGACTTGAAGTTCCTGAGACACCGGGCACTCTCTCTAGATTTGAGGCCTCATTTGGCCACTCGGGTCGCCCCCAAGTTCGGCCTAAGCGTTTTTCACCGCTGAAGCTTTCCTTGCCCACCCTCTCCCACCCGCATCCAAGTCAGAGGGCGCCATGCTCCTGGGACCCCAGTGCGCCCCCTTTGGTTTTTTCAGAGGAGAGCAGTTTAGCACAAGAAAAGGGAAAGGGCCCTAATGAGGTTTTATTAAAGGGTTTTGGATTCAGGAAGATGTTTTGGGTCCCACTCTTGATGGTTTGTGTAGTAACTTACCCTCTCTGGGTTAGGTTTCTTCGTGTGTATAATAGGGATATTAACCTCTACACACACACACCAGCGACAGAGAGAGAATGTTGCATAGGTGTTGGGCAGAGGAAGTCTAACCACAGGTAGCATCTGGGCCAGGCACCGACAGCGGTACTGGGAATGGCCCAGAAGAGCTGATCACTAAATAAGGGAAGCGCAGGCCAGAGGGTGCAGGGGCCTCCGCGCCCCGGGTTGAGCCGCTCCCCCTCCCCACCCGTGCCCTCCAGGCGCAGACGGTGGAGCGGAGGGAGTAGGGGACCTGAAGAGAGGCCCCTCCCCGCTGGCTGCCTGCTGTGATCAGACGCTCCTTAGGGCCCAGCTCGGCTGACGCCCGGCCTCGAGCCAACTCAGGACATCCGCCTCCACCTTCCCGCGACGTCTCGGTGCCCCAGGGCCGGGCCTCTGCGCTGGGTCTGGCGAGCGCCATTCGGGCCGCGCGCACGAGCCGGGCACGGAGCGCACCTGACCGCGGCGGGCGGAGGGGCGGGGCGGGGCGACTGGACTGACGTGGCCCGCGGCACAGAGCGGGCGTGATTCTCCAGCCGCCGCACGGGGCCGGATGCTGGCGGGCGCAGCGGCCGCCTAGGAGCGCAGGGCCGAGCGGCGGCTTCCCGGTCCCGCCTCGCGCGCAGGTTTCGCTGTGGGCTGCGGCGCCCTGCAGAAGTCAAGATGGAAGAGATCCTGAGGAAGCTGCAGAAGGAAGCGTCCGGGAGCAAGTACAAAGCCATCAGAGAGAGCTGCACCTGGGCCCTGGGTAAGCGCACCGCACGGGGCGCGGGGCGCGGGCGCCCGGCACCTGCTGGCGGGTCAGACGCCCCTGCTCGCGCCGCCGGAGGGCCGCGCAGGCTGAGGCTGAAACAACCCTGTGCTTTGGGGGTTTTCGCTGAGCAGTTGTTACGCACGCATTTTGCGCAATTGCGAGAGAGTTGCCTCCTTTTCCTGAGGTGCTCTACGAGAATTTGGGTTCAGGTGTTGACATCTGTCCACTACCCCTCTGGTCCGTTTATCTTCTCCTAGACCTTAACGGGGAACCGCTGTCCTCCAAGCCTGGCGGGTGCTTTCTCCAGCACAGCCGCTGCGAATCCAGGGGGCCCCGTTCTGAATTTCTGTGGGGAAAACGGAAGTTGGACCGTCAACCCCAATCTCGGCACGTTGTCGAGTGTAATTAGGAAGGAATGGTTATTTAGCGTCATGTCCGTCGTAGAGGCCGGCTTGTTTCCTATCAGCTTTCATTCTTATTGTACATGAAAAATAACTTACGGGCGGGATTGTGTCGCCTCTGCAATTCTACTGTGGTCGGCCCTTCAGACAGGTGGGATGGAGATTTGTGAGCTGTGCAGGCATTAAAATGAAGTTCCAGGCAGCAAATTCGTGTTTCCCATTGGACTCAGGTTGCAGAACTCAGCCTCGGAGGAAGGGGAAAGGCGTTATGATCAGGCGAGGAGATGGGCAATCAAGATAGTCTGGATGCGAATGCAAAGAGATCAGGAACAGACTTTGGTGGTAGTGATGCTTTTACAAAAGGCCAAGAAGAAACGAGGGCAGCTCTGTGGGTCCCTGGCTTTGCCCACGTCTGCGTTTGATCCCTCATTTGCCACTCATGTAAGACAGAATTGAAATCCATTCTCTCAACACCGAAAAAATAACCAGTGCTTGTCACATTACACTGTGTTACAGCCTGAAAAGAAGGAGAAGTGCCAGGTTCCCGCTAACTGAAAAATTCCTATGGTGTTTTACATGACTCTGTTACTATTTAGGTCTGAATTCACATATGTTTGGGGGTGCGTGTGCAGACAATCATAGTAACATTTTTTTTTTTTACATCTGCATATTTCACATTATTTTCTAGAATGTTACCTAGGAAGTTGATTGTGTAGGCAGAAGCAGAACTTGACCGTCTGTTTACTGTTAAAGAAAAATGGACCGAATAAATAAGTGAGCAGCAAGGCTCTTAAAGCTACAGGACTGTTTTTGCAATGCCATTGTCATTCAGCAGAGTGATTCAGAGCTGGATTCCCAAATGCCTCTATTGAAAGGTCACAGATGGCTGGGTAAAATAATAAAGCAGGGCCCGCCTGCGCTCTAAACATGTCATTCCTTGTAGTCATTATTATTTTGCTGTAATTTAAGCAGAATTTGGTAAAAGGGAGAAGAAGACTATTCTCGTATTTTTAATGTTTGAACTTTGATGCTCAGCATCCTGTGAAGTTAAACTGCAGTGTTGCTGAGTTTAGCGCCTGGAAGCTATTACCCAGGAAGACCAGAGGTGAGGCAGGTAGCTGGTCCCAGTCAAGAGCCTGGAGTCTAGCCTGACTAGAGGAGTAGAGAGGTTTTCTTTCTCTAGTTAACAAGATGAGACATGTGTGCATGAAAGGGTTAAATAACAATGCAGGACATTCATTGTATAGGCTGGAATGAGTAAACCAGCAAAGCAGATCAAAGAAGCAGCCATGACTGTGAGGTCAAGGGGGGTGGGGGCAGGGAGGGGGTGAATTGGTGTGAGCCGATAGGACTTTTGAAGTGGACTTACCCATGAAGAATTGATAAGCTCTGGGTTCTTTCTTTCCTTTGCTTATGTATTTTGCATACATTTATTTATTAAGACCTCTTCTGTCCCGAGCAGTTATATGAAAGGTTGAATAAAATACTTTCTCCCTGTAGGAATTTATTAGGAGGCCATATTAAAGAAAGAATGCGGCATAAAGAAAGGCATGGAGATGCAGTTTTCTGTTCTCTTTCCTACTCCAGTCCATGCTCCACTGTTCCATCTCTTTTTAAAATACATTTTATTTTGATTAATATTTTTAGAGGGGAGCAAGAGAGGGAGAGAAACATTGATGTGAGAAATATCTATCTATTGCCTCTGATATGAGGCCCTACCTGGACGGAACCCACAACCCAGGCTCCTGCCCTGCTTACCAGGAGTCAAACTGGCGACGTTTCACTTTGTGGAAGAATGTCCAACCAACTGAGCCACACCAGTCAGGGCCATTTTTTTTAACTATAAAATATTTTTTACTCCTTGGCTCCTTATTTCCTTTACTGATTAAAGTGTAACTTCCTTAGAATTCTCTTCAGAATCTAGCCCCAGCCTTCTTTCTTATTGCTCGCCCACCAAGGATTCAAGAGTCTACCGAAAACTGCAACACTCTCTTGAACACTGCTTTGCATGCTTCTCTGTCTTTGCCCATGCTAGTCCTTCTGCCCGGAATCCGCTTTCTGATCTCCTGAGACTCAGCTCACATAGAGAGCTTTCATTCCCTGAACTACTCAGTTGAATCAGTTGGTCCTCTGGGTTCAGAGTCCTGCCCTCATGACTTTCCTAAAGCACCTGCTACTTTGGAGTACAGTCAGTTGTGTGCACAGCCACCCTACTAGGGGCAGGATAATTGAGAAATGTGTTGGGTTCCAGAAACAAAACAAAACTAGACTAAAAAACAAAACAAAACAAAACAAAACAAAAACCCTAATTCAAACTGACTTAAGCAAAACAGAATTTGTTCGTCTATTAACAAAATATACCCTGGAAGGCTGTGGGTTGGTTTGGTTGGGCAATTAGATGCTATTTCAAGTACGTGCTCTGTTCTTTTTGAGATATCTAAGATGATCTGCGTGGAACTCCAAAGCGTTGGGCTCACGGGTCATTGTATTGGACCGTCTCATGAGAAAGGGATATCAACAAACACACTTACGGCATCTCAGGAAAGAGGGGTCATCCCCCGCTTAGACCATCTCAAGAGAAAGGGATCATCACTCACTTGACCATTGTAAGGGAGTGGGGTCATCCTGACATTTAGACTCTCACAGAGAGAGGAGTAACCTCCCACCAAAACCGTCACAGGGGAAAGGGGCCATCTCTCACTCAGCCCATGCTGGGATCATCTCAAAAGAGAAGAGCTCCCCTAGTCACTCCACGGCAGTCCTCGGTTTCACTTGTTCTGTGCGTGTTTCACTGGGGATGCGTGTGTGCTTAAACTAGGCCTCTAGCTCAGGACCAAATGGGCTAACTGGCTAGACCTAGGCTACAAAGCTCCATGAAATCCCACGCTCTGGGAAGAATTGTAGTCTCAAAACAAAGGTAGGGTGCTGGTCAACCAAAGCAAATGGCCAACAGTGCAGACATGAGCTTCTTGAGCACAGGAACTCTTGCTTGTGCTTTGTGGTTTCCACACCTACAACCTGAGAAGCAACGTTCAATAAATAAATCAACATGCTAATGACTTGAGGTTTAAGTGATGTTTATCACTTTCTACTTATAAGACATGTATGCTCAAAAAGGGGATGGATGTAATACAACAACAATAAAATAAAATAAAAAAACAAAAAGACTTATGTATGCTCATTTCAGAATACTGAAAAATATTCAAAGAGTATGAAGAAAAAAATAAAATCACCTGTAATCTTACAATCTAGAGATAATACCACATTGCCATTTGTATTTTAACCCTTTTAACTTGAGCACTTTCTTTTATGTCATTCTTTCCTGAGAATTGGTATTTTTAATAGTGGCATAATAATTGGCAAGGAATATTTATGTATCTCTTTTGTTTTGAGCTATCTGGTTTGTTAGATTTTTGTTTTCTTTTGTTAGTGAGGAAATGGTCTGACTAGGGAGTAGAAAAGAACAAAGGAGGGGTCAGCTTGTGCAGAGTCTGAAAGACCAGCTTTCTCTTTCAAGGACTGGCAGTTCCGAAGGCCTTGAGCTGGGAATGGTAGGGTGAAACAGAAGGACACAACATGAGAACTAGAAGGGACCACGCCCTCATTTTAGAAAATCTTTCAACTTATATGGGGGACTCATGTAGAATGGATTGGGAAAATGGAGGTGAGGAAAAAGTTAAAGAAACCAGAACTCCAAGTAGTGTTAGGAGAACAGTCTACCCACCCAGCATCCTTCCTCCTATCTTCCCATGCCCCTTTCCGCCCAGCCACAGTTTCTGTTACCTTCACTGCCAGGCTTCTAAGAGTGTCTGCAGTGAATGTCCACATCCTTGCCTCACTCTTCAATTCATCCCACTCCGAGTTCCTCCTCCACCCTTCCACGTGAAGAATACACAGACCTCAATCTAACAGTCCATCCTCACGCCCATCTTACAGGTCTTCTTGGCCATACTGAGCCTACCGGGCACCCACTTTACCTTGGCCTCCATGACCACGCCCTGCCAATCTTATCGCACCTATGGAGCTGCTCTGTCACCTGGCCAGCTGCAGCTCCTTTTCCCAGCTGAGGTGTTTGAACTCTGCCACAGTTAACCCTGAGCCCCCTTCTCTTACTCCCAGCCCTGCTGGAATTGAACGTGCCCATAACCACAGCATCAGTTCCGTTTCTGAGAAGGTGATGCTCATGTTTATATCACTAGCCCTGACCTGTGCTCTGGCCTGCAGCCCCCAATGCACCCACCTACTGAGCATCTCTACTTGAATGGGATCAGCTCATTATGGCTGTTCTGTGACTTCCCTGGTGCTTGTCCCCTTCTTCCAGCTCTTCTGGCATTTGTACTTTCTGAATTGAGTACAAACCCTTCTCTCTGATGAGGAAAATCATGGCAGTTCGGTTGTTTGGTGTCCTGGACACTGGCCCTACCATGCTCACTGCTGGGCCAAGCTGAGCTATGTGGCCTTTGAACTGTTACCCTTTCTCATCTTAAGGACTGACCTCAGTCCTCTCACTGCCTCCCTGGACTTGTGGCCACAGCACCACTGCTCCTACTGTTTTGCGGATTGCTCTGCTTATACTAGTGTTTTGTCCACAGCAGGCCCAGATCCTGTCATCATGTTTTGGCTGGTCTTGTTCCTGAGTCTCAGGGGGTACATTTGGTGTCCATTGTTCCCTCTGCTCTCTTAGGAGGGTTGGGAGAAGTGTGTCTGTCCGTCCCCCACCCATCCACCCCCATACTTTTTGAGTGAAAGTGGCTCAAATTGACAAGGCTTCTGAACTCTAAGCAGTGAAAAGAGGAGTCCACACAGTGTGAGCTTAAAAAATGGAGATAAATTGGGCCTATTGAAATAGAACCATGTTTTGTTTTTCCTTGGAAGAGAATAGTGACCTTTTCATCATCTCCACAATTGGAGGCAGTAATAGTGTGAAGAATCCTCAACAATAGTAAAGTATTGAACATCCAAGTTAAATTAAGGAGATTTGGGGTGAACCTCCCATAATCTAATTATGGTGTGATTTAAAAATGTGTATTCCAGCTCTGGCTGGTGGCACAATGGATAAGGCACAAGCCTATGAACCCAAAGTTTGCTGGTTCGATTCCCAGTCAGGGCACATAACCAGTTGCAAGCCAGGTCTCCAGCCATGTCCTTAGCAGGAAGCAGGTGAAAGGCAACCATACTTGGATGTCTCTCTTCCTTTCTTCCTCCCTCCCTACCCTGCTCTCTAAAAATAATTAATGAAATATTTTTTTTAAAAATGTGTATTTCACTGTCATAAATGTATGCAAGAATAATGAGATGTATATACAATGCTTTGTAAACTTGAAAGTTCCTCACATATAAATTACTTAAGGGTATTAAAACCATACTTTCAAGGAAACAACTTTTCTTTCTCTGTTTTTATTGCAAGAATATAGATAGTGTTTTAGTCAGTTGTAACTAGATTAAACTGGGATTCTGGTTTAGGTTAGGAATTTAACTATTCATTCTATGTCTCTGTAGTGAAATACACCCTAATTTACAACCTTCCCCAGGGAAGTCTCTGGGGCTATCAGGGGAGAACTATTTTTAAGTATGAATGATTTGGAATCAGAGAATCGAGAATTGACTACTTTCTAATTATAGAAATTTCTGGGGAGAAAAGAAACTAACAGCGAAATTATGTACAATGCAGATTCTAACTTTGGGCATATTTATTTTTAACATTGTTATTTTCCTTTTGCAGAAACCCTGGGCGGTGTTGATACCATTGTCAAGATCCCTCCACACTTGCTGAGGTGAGGAGATTGGAGCTGTATCATGTAGTGAGAGAAAAGTGGCCTAATGTCTTTCTCTGAAAGCCCAGATAACTTCTGGTTTATAATATGACACTTGCTGACTAATGGCTTTTTTGCGTGCATGAACTGGGATATTTTATGAGGTTGGCATGATAGAAACAAGATTGTAATGATTTACCTGTCTGTGGAATAAGGGAGGTCTATGAGCCAAAGGAGCCAGGGGTGGAAATCAGGGATAAAAGGAGAGAAGTGACTACAACCTAAGTGAGAATGTGGACAATGGACAGTCGACAGTATCTTCTCCTTCTTGCTTTTTAAAGATTTTATTTTATTTTTAGTGAGAGGGGAAAGGAGGGAGAAAGAGAGGGAGAAAAACATCAATGTGCCGTTGCCTCTCATGCACCCCTAGCTGGGGACCTGGCTGGCAACCCAGGCATGTACCCTGACTGGGAGTCGAACCTGTGATCCTTTGGTTTGCAGCTCAGTGCTCAGTTCACGAGTCACACCAGCCAGTGTGAGGACAGTATCTTCTACTATGGATTTAGGATACGGTGCCCTCTTTGTAGGGGATCCAGCCCAACGGTGTGTGGGACGGAGTGAATCTCTCACTGGCTCCATGGCCGGACACCATCTCCCAAACTCTGCAGCGCATGCAGTGGCCCTGGCACCATGCGCTATTCCCCTGCCTTTCGTTTTTAAATTTCCCCTCATTACGAGAAATACATGCCCTTTGGAAAATTTGCAAAGGACAAATAAGAAAACAGACCTTATTTACACTATCTCTGGATAACCACTGAAAATAGTTTAATGCATTTTTTAACAGACTTCCCCCCCACACACACACACATAGCTTTACAAATTAATGTGAAATTTTATTTACGAGTTTGTTTCGTGTGTGTGTGTGTGTGTGTGTGTGTTGTGTGTGTGTTTAGTCAACATCACATGGAGAATACTTTCTAATGGCAACATATATTCTTCAAATTAAAATACAGCATAGTCTTCCATTATATGGCTTCTATGACATAATTATGTAGTAGCTCTCTTATTATTACACATTTGGATGGATTCCAGGTTTTCTTTGAGATTTTTGTTTTGAAGATTTTATTTATTATTTTTTGGAGAGAGGGGAAAGGAGAGAGGCAGAGAGGGAGAGAGACATCAATGTGTGGCTGCCTTTCACCTGCCTCCAGCTACGGACCTGGCTGGAGACCCAGCTTGCAACCTCATGTGCCCTGGCTGGGAATAGAACTAGCGACCTTTGGGTTGGCAGGCTGGCACCTTATCCACTGTGCCACCAGCCAGGGCTGAGATTACTTCAAATACTGAATTTGCAGTATTTCATTGAGAATAATTTCTATAATGTTGGGACACTAATTTATTAGGTATTTTCTTGTTCAAGTAGATTGGGTTTGCAGGCTGGTGGTCAATTCACTGAGCCACAGCAGCCAGGGCTAATGTATCCCTTTTCACTGTTAAAGGAAAGCTTGTTCATGTATTGCTTTTAATGAATGAAGGTGGTTTTAAAATGGATGTGGTGTTTAGATTTCATTATATACATTTAAATGTGGTATGTTTTAATTCAGATTTTTAAT
This sequence comes from Noctilio leporinus, assembly GCA_004026585.1. Taxonomy (NCBI): domain Eukaryota; kingdom Metazoa; phylum Chordata; class Mammalia; order Chiroptera; family Noctilionidae; genus Noctilio; species Noctilio leporinus. Next base: position 97,432 of record PVIW01002155.1, read on the forward strand.
CATTTCAATATTGCAGAATTAGAGCCTTTGCATTTAATTAAAATTATAATAAAAATGTTAATGTTAATTTTAAATGTGTGAAAATCAGAATTAAGAAACTTTTTAGAGGCTGTAAGATGAAACCTGTTTGCTCACACTGCCTTGTAATATAGTTTATTTCCCAGTCCAGAGGCTCACTTGAACCTACAGCAAGTCTCCTGCTACACTGGCTGGGAATGTCAGCAAAAGGCCACTGGCATTTTCAAACTCTTGGTGTGTGCGTGTGTGTGTGGCCAGATAAGTTGGATAAAATACAGTGTTAACGGGCCTAAGGACATATGTTTTGCCCCTGTGTAAACATTTAACTTTATTTTTATCCATGATCTTCAGATGCACCCAGGAGCCACCTAGCTGTCTTTTCTTTTTAAATCTTACCCAAGGATATTTTATTATTGATTTTGAGAGAGAGAGAGAGAGAGAGAGAGAGAGAGAGAGAGAGAGAGAGAAACATTGATGTGAGAAATCCATTGGTTGCCTCCCGTAAGCACCCTGACTGGGGATCAAACCCTTAACCCTGACCAGCATCAAACCTGCATCCTTTTGGTGTACAGGACAACACTCTAGCCAGCTGAGCCACCTGGCCAGGGCGCCAGCTATGGGTCTTGTCCAACCCAAAGGGAAGAGCCACACAATTGATGAGAGGGATGTGGATGAGGAGCCATCCTGTGGAATTTGTTAGTGGCTAGTCACATGAACATATTTCCTTCTTCCTGCCTCTGGTCTTAGGTTTTGGGACTGAGTTTTAAGAGTCTTCATCTTCTTCTGCAAAGAGTCTACACTCTCAACGCCTTTGCTCCTTCTTTTCCTTCTTCTTTAACTCTAGTTGTTCTCAGGGTTGAATGAGACCTGTGAGTGAGGGGCCATTGCAGTGTTCCTCCCCTCAAGGGCACACTTGTTATGAGCCCTCTTCCTTCTGTGTGCCAAAGCTGAGGCTCCCCTGTATGAGGTGCTCCGAAATGCTAGGGTAGGGGGACATTTCCCAGCTGCTCTCTTCATCAAAACTGTCTGCTGTGTGTCTCATAGCATGGAACCTTTCCCACTTCCTTGTCCTACTCATCCTCAAAGACAGAGCTGCGATCGATTGAAATGATCTTTCTCTCCTTTGTGGCCTCACTAGGCCCTTTTCTCTACATAATTCTGTCATGGCACACATGTCAGGTTGGCACTTGTTTTGGGTTCTGTTCTTTGGCCTTATCCTCAAGGAGCTCATGCACATAAATTATTCATCTTTGCACCCTCTAGGCCAGCACCTTATAAATGTCTGTAGGATGAAATGCTGCCTCATGAATTCCAGGGAGCCTGTGCCCTCACCTTCTAGGTTCTTGAAAAGCATAGTATTGGGAAGGACCCATGCTAGAATGGAATCTCAACTTTCACAGAAAGAACTACTAATATCTTACTGATTGAAAATGTTAAGCCCCAGAAAGTAGACTTAGAAGCCCAGCACCTAGTTCATTGACCTCAGTTAGAAGTAGTCTTAAATTTCTTGCTCTATATTCAACCAAAGCCCTGAGGGGCAAATGTGTATTAGATCAGGGGTGGAGAATTGGTGGTAGTTATTGGGACCCTGATTAATGTTCTCTGCCAAAGGACATTGAAGAGTCCTTGGCTCACCTGCAAGGGGCATGCTGCCCGCCCTACCCCAGTCCTGAGCATGAATGTGGCTTGGAGCACGGTATTTCCGCTCTAAAGAACTAAAGAAACTTCAGTCCTACTTCAGTCCAGGATTTCCCCTTTCTCCTGGCCTGGGTAACTTACTTAAAACAGGATTGGTCCAGATGGGATAAAACCGTCAGGGGAATCCCTGAACTATCCTGTTGAAAGGCAGCCTTTGGTGGAGAATCTTTTCGGCGCATCCAAGTGCCCTTTGGGAACAACCCCAGCCTCTGCCCAGCCATGGCCCAGCTGCCATTTTGCTTACCTTTTACATGATTCTTCAGATCCAACCTCAGCCTAATTACTTTTCATCCGCCAGTTATTGTTCCCAGAAAGACTAACAGCCCTTCTTCCCATTTGTCTCTGTACATGTCCCCAGCCCCATCCTGTTCCCCTCACCCCTGCCCTTGCTAAGCCTCTGCACAGGTCTCTGTGTCATTTTGTCTGCCTGGTCTAGATACTTCTTTCAGCCCAGATGTTGGCATGTCCCTCCTTGTCTTGATTTGGGGACCTACTGATCTTTCCTGCAGGGTGGGAGTGCCTTCACCAGCATTTATTCTAGGAGTGAACCATCCATAAGAGCTTCCATTTGAAGGGGTGGGGTATGGTTTTATTTTAATTGTTTTTCTGCTGCTTTTTATGTGTTTTAATGCTTTGGTTCTGTGCTTTGGACTTTGAAGCAACTTCCACAGGATGCCCAATTTTTTTGTTTGGTTTTAATTGAAAAAAAAAAAAAATGGACCTACATCAATTGGAAAGGATTATATGTGATTTAAAATGGATGAGGAGAGCAAATACCACAAAAGGAGTTTGGGGCAGGCAGCTTTGATCTCATGGTTGTTGTTTCTGCCTTTCTTGTGTCATAGGGAATTGGGCTCCCCTTGGCACCTCCCACTGTGGAGAGCAGGAACAAAAGATGCTGGGGAGAATGTCTTCAGCTTGTGCCAAGTGGAGAATATTAACATAAATGCCAGGCACATGCTCCCCTGGAGGCTTCCACATGATGACAGGTGAACTGCGAACATCTGTGTTTCTCTTGTGGGTAACTCATCTTGAGGTCTCTCTCTGGTTCCTGCCTTTCCTCCCTGCACAGCTGACTTTCTTTGCAGAGGCACACACATGTAACTGGCTCTGTTGCTCTTTTGCTGGTTCTGCACCAAAAAAACCCCTGAGAGATAAGGGGTGGGGGAAAGAAAGGAAGGAAGGAAGGGAGGGAGGGAGGAAGAAAGACTAGGAGGATTCAGACACTTTGATTGGTCTAAGCCTGGCTCATTTTCAGCATTAAAGAGTTTTTGTCTCAGCAAGCCATGAACAGAAATATCATAGGACACGTTGGCAACCTCGCTGGGTGCCATGGGGATCATTTATGTGAACGAGCTTATCCTGGAGTCACCTGAACTGTTCCAGCTTCCTGATATCGGGCTTACCCTAACCAGGAGAGCAGAATTGTCAGTCTTGTGCTCCCCACAAAAGTCGGTCTACAAGGAGAACAAGGAGCAGCCTTTAGCAGCAGGGGTACCGAGATCCATGTTGGAGATCAGGGTGCCCTGAAGATCTAGCTCTCCTCTTTTCCCTCTCCCTACTGCCATGGATGACAAAGAGGATTCCTGTCACCTTTAACATAGTCCGAGTGACAACACTATACTGTTTTCTAACTAAAAAAACAACTGCTTCTGTGTGTTATCTGCCATTAAGCCAGCGTTAATGGTTTCCATGTTCTACTGCCTTCGATAAGGAAGACCTACAATTAGTTCTCAATTATAAAGCTTCTCCTTGTTAATAGCTCCTGGCCCAAAAACAAATTTGCAGGATGCAGTAAATTAAAGAAGTGCATAACCTGCCCAGCCTAGGACATAGGGGCTCTTGGGTTTGAGTGATATTGTGTGATGCGGGCAAGATACTAATGTTCAAAAGCCAGCGATTGGCCACTTAGCCTTCCTTCGTGACAAGTAGTTGATGTCTTTATTTCATAGCACTTGCCTCTAAAAGGGAAGTGTTAGAAGGAAACAAAACTCCATTTTGAAAAAAAGTATAAAAGCCCAACCATGAATTTCCTTTCTTAGGCGTCTTCATTCCTTTCTCATGGAGCAAAGGTCGCATTTTTGATGTGCAGGTTATTTGGTGCATGGTTTTCATAATTCAGCTACGCTCTACAGGCAACACAGGTCTGGAGCGCCTGCTTTCATTTCAAACTATGCCTCTGAGGTTTGGTTTATATTGATGAGTTATACAACATATTGATGGATTCCAGGAGGTGGATGGGGACCTGAGCTCATTGATTCAGTGATGTAAGTGGCTCAGCGAGGTGTTGGTACCTCTCTCTGTTTCATTCTAGAGGACTTTCCTACTGAGAAAGTATCGTGCAAAGACTAGCATCATATTTAGTTGCTCTGGACACCTTTGTTTATTAAATATTTCATATCTTTATTTCACTGCATATTTGTGCGTAGTTGGACTGTTTATAAATCAGTTGCATCATGTAACTACACAATACCTGGTATATCATTTTCAAGTTAAGGCCAATACATTTGCCACAAGAGACCTTCTTTTACCCATTCTGTAGTCCAGTACTCTGTTCATGTGATGCTTCCAATGCCTCATAGTCTGATGATTCACATTTTCCCAGCTAAATTTGGGACACATTAGATGATAAGCCACCCTTTTTTAAACCTTTACTATGTGCCAGGGACTCTCGTAGGTGCTCTACACGCTGGGTCCTGGCAGCTCTTCTGTGAGGCTGGAGAAGCACCAGGCTTGCAGAGAGCCCTCAGGCCAACCAACTGGGGTGCAGGCAGAACTGTTGGGCCCCGGAGTTCTCCTCCTTGAACCACTGCAGAATATCACCTTTCCCAAGATGAGTTTAACTCAGTTTATTTTTTCTTCTTTGCAATTTATGTGAAAGGCTGAGATCTAGAAAGCCAAATTCCATGTGGTGAATTATTTGATGAAGCACCATCATTAAAAAGAAGTCTTGAGTAATCTGCTGTATTTTGCCACTGCTCATTCATGAGTGCAATGTACTAATGTAGGAACATGGATAAGACCACCTGGTAGTGGAATAACTTGCAATGCAATTGCCAAGGAGCCAGAGCTTCTAAAATGGGGATATGTGCCCCACATTCAGATTTAGGGGAGAGCCATGAATTAGTAGAGCTGTCGAGATTAGTGTGTATACATGACTTTGTCAAGAAATGACCTAAATTGACTTTTCCTCTCTGTAAGGAATAAACAGACCATAAGGTAAAAGAGACACCAGAATTGGTGTGGAAACCCAGTAGGGAAGCCTGAGCAATTGTGCCATTAAGTAGTTAACTCCATCCTCTCCGAGCTTCTGACCAAGGGGGAAGGCCAAGGAGCAGCTCAGGTGGGTTCTTTAGGGAGGGTTCAGACGAGTGAACCCGCAGAATTACAAAGAGGAGATTTCATGTGTAGCTCATTTTCAGGCCTAAACTAAAGCAATGCCCCTGGAATAGAACATATTCCAAGTAGCAGCAAACCTGGTCTAATTTTTAATTTAATGAAGTCCAGAGAGAACTGCCGTATTTCAAAGATGTTTTTTCTTCCCCCTGAAACTGTAATTTCCCCATACACTTGCTTTTTTTTGTAAGCCCCATTTTGTTTCTCTGTATTCACCAGCTGGGAGAAAAATCCTTCAAAGACAAGGAGGGTTTTGTATGCTTATTTCAGAGACTGTTCGTAGAGAAGAAAGCAGGAAACTGTTTACCGTGCATGCATTGTGGGGGAAAGGGGGGCAGACACAGATGCCCCCCTCCCCACCCAGGATTGGGCTGTAGGAGGTCTGCTGAAGGACCCTAAAGGATTTCAACTCCAACCCTGAAATTAACCTGAATGTGGAAAGCAAAACCAGTAACATGACATTCGCTGAAAAGGAGGAGGGAAGCACTTAGGTGTTTCCCAGATAGTAAAAATGTAGATGTAACTGCAACTCAGTAGGATATTTGATTATGAAAGAACACGATTGTTAGTTTAAGGTGTGTGCCAGGCATACAGGACAATGGATGGCTTTGTAAATATTTGTTCTCCATGATTGCCTTGAATGTCAGCATCTTGAATACTTAGTCTTGAATGCCTGACATCTCCATTACAGACACCTGGAGGGGAGTCTGGGCTGTCATGGAGGAGGCAGTGGCAGGTGGGGACTGGTGTTGTCCTGGGTTAGGAGTCTGAGCCAAACAGCATTCTGCGTGCTGGGAACACGGTAGGGAGCAAGACACAAACTCTGCCTCCAGGAGCCCGTCACTTGTTTGGGGGAAATAAACTCATAATCGAAATACACTGAATCCAGTTCCCCCATGTATGACCATTGGGACCCTGAGCTACTCATTTTGCTTGTCAGCTTCTGTAAATGGAGATGAACACTGGGGAGGTGCCTCTGTGTCTCCAGTACCCCAGTAGCTGCAGAGGAGATAGATCTAGAGCAGGGGTGGCAAACTCATTTTCACCAGGGGCCACACCAGCCTCAGGGTTGCCTTCAAAGGGCTGAATGTCGTTTTAGGACTGTGTGATGTAACTACCCCGCAGGTGTTACGCGAGCTGGGTAGAAACAAGGTGCCGGCTGAAGGTGCCAGGCTGAATAAAACAAGGTGGAGGGCTGGATTCAGCCCTTGATCTAGAGAGGCAAGGTCTGTGTCACCAACAGACCAACAGATGCGGAGGAGATAAATCTAGAGAGACCACAGCAAACTGCATCTCCCCTACCTGGTGTAGTGTGCCTGCATGCCACCTCCTGTCTAGAAGAGCCTCAGTTTTACCTCCTCCATCAGCTTTGTTGAGATATAATTGACATAAGACATTTTGTAAGTTTAAAGTGTACAATGTGGTGACTTAAGCATATTGTGAAATGAGTACCACAATAAGGTTAATGAACATGTTCATCAGCTCATATCATTACCATTTTGTGTGGTGAGAACTGGTAAGGTTTGTTCTCTTGGCAACTTTTAGGTATGCAACATAGTTTTACTAACTAGAACCACAATTCTGTACATTAGATCGCCAGAACTTATTCATGTTATAACCGGAGGTTTGTACGTTCTGACCTCCTTCACCCGTCTCCTGCCCCCACCCCCCTCGTCTGTGACAACCACTAATTTACTCTCTTTCTGTGTGATCGGCTTATAAAAGATCCTACGTATTAGTTAGATCATACTGTATTTGTTTTTCTCTGACTCCTTTCACTTAGCATATCCTCAAGGCTCAACCGTGTTGTCGAAACGGCAGGATCTTCCTCTTTACAGCAGAATAATAGTTCATTGTGTGTGTGTATATATGTACGTGTGTTATAAATATTATATCAATGTGATATTATGATTTGCCATAATAAATATGTATATATTTGGTGTTTGTTGCTGGCATAGAGCCCCAAAAACTGTTAGAATCTTCTAAGAGAACGAGGAAGATGTGTTTTGTTATGTTAATGAGGTAACATTTGGAAAGTCCATTGGATAGGGGCCGGATCAGTAGAGCCAATTATGTGATAGAGGATTAGGACTTCAGTCCCATCCCGTGGCCCCGGGAGCTCTAGATCAGTGATTTAATCAGTCATACCTGTGTAATGAAGCCTCCATAAAAACCCGAAGGGCAGGGTTTCTGGGTTGGTAAACCTGTGCAGTGCTGCTGAGAGAGTGGTCGCCTGGAGAGGGTATGGAAGTTTTGCGCTACCTTCCTACCTGTCTTGCCCTGTGCATCTCTCTCCTCTGACTGTTCGTGAGTTATCTCCTTTTATAATGAACCAGTAATCTAGTAAGTAAGATGTTTCTCTGAGTTCTGTGAGCCTCTGGAGCGCATTAACATGGCGGGGTGCATTGGAACCCACAGCCTGTGGCTCTTAGGTCACAACACAGGTGATAACCTGGGCTTGGGAGGGTAGTCTGAAGGGGTGGTGGGGGGACAGTCTTCTGGAGCCCTCAACCCGGGGAACCTGATGCTGTGTCCAGGTAGACAGTGTTTTGAGTTGAGTTATAGGACACTGAGCTGGTGGTGTTGGGGAATTGCTTGGTGGTGGGGAACCCACCTTCCACGTTGGAATTGGTTGCTCAACTCCTTTAACCATGCTTTTCCTTTGTTCATTAGTCATATTAATGCAGCACTTCTCAGACATTTTGGTCTCAAGACTTTTTATACTTTTAAAAATTACTGAGGACCCCAAAGAGCTTTTTAAGGACATTTTGGATTATAGTTACCATATTGGACATTAAGATAGAAATTTAAAAACATTTGCCCTGGTCCAATAGCTCCATTGATCAGAGCGTTGTCCAGATATTGCAAGGTTGTGGGTTCGATGCCCAGTCAGGGCATATACAAGAAGCAACCAATGAATGCATATATAAGTAGAATAACAAATTGATACCTCTCTCTTTTTCTTTCTTTCTATCCCCTTCCTCTCTAAAATCAATCAAATTTTTATTAAAAATAAGCCTATTATATGTTAATATAAATACCCTTTTAACAAAAAGTAATTCCTCTCAAACAACAAAAAAAACCTTAGAAGAAATTTTAATTTTTCCCCCAGATCTCTATGATCTGGCTAATAGAAAACAGCTGGATTCTCAGCTCTGCTTCTCCATTCAGTCTATTAAAATCTGCTGCTTTGGTTGGAATAGGTAGAGAAAATCCAACTGCTACAGATTCAGTGGATTAAAATGGGAAGGGAATTTTAATTGCCTTGTGAAATCTGTGGATATTCTTTTTAAATAAACTGTACCGTATGCGCCTAAGAGATTGAGAATGAGAATAGTTTTGACTTCTTGGACACCCTGAAAAGGTCTTGGGTGTTCAGGTTGTGCTTTGAGAAGCATTTCTTTTCCATTTAAATGGTGGAATCTCAAATCGTTGTTTCTCAAGAATCACTAGGTCTTCCTCTTATGGGAGAACAGAAGCTGCTCTCAACCCCACCCACTCCTGGCCTTGCTTTGGGCTCCCCAACTTCGAGGCCCACGCAACAGCCCTGCTGTGGAGGCAGGAGGCTCTGTCCTCACCTCACAGCCTGTGGAACTGGGTCATGTTACTGTGTTTCAACCTCCCTCCTCGCCATGGAAATAGCTCTGTAATAGTCCTGCAAATAACATACGCCCTACTGGGGTCCTATGAAGATTACCTAAGGTATCGGCTGAGATGGTACTTTGCAGAATGTGCAGCAAGTCGTAAGTGAAATATTACCGAGCTCACTCTTTTGGTAGTTTGCATCATGATTAAGGGTTGTTTCTTTCCCTCTTCAGTGCTGGGTTTCAAAGTGTGAGTTTTAGGAGGACAAGGTTCTGAGAACAAAGGAGCAGAAAAGAATCTGGATTTAAGTAGCGCTTCTGAGTCCTAAGAATACGAAGAGGCCTACTTGGTCTTTGGGAGTTACAAACCAATCAGCCCGAGCAGGCAAGATCTGGAATACATCATTGGCAGTTTTAAACATCCTTTAAAATGACCTCTGACAGCTGAAATCATGAACCGGAATCGAATTCTGCTGTATTAGTGAATTCTCCATTTTTACTTACAGACCCAAGGCTTTTCTTTGCTGGCTGTTTGTGGCAGTCCACAGTGAGGGTGGCATTGGGGCGGGAGAGGGACACCGTTTTTCGGTAGTACTGCCATGCATACCCACCCAAAGGGATTGCTTTTGTCATTAACCGGAAGTGCAGGGGCTTCCTTTAAGTTCAGGAGGCAATTGTTGGTATTTGCAAAGTGTTTGGCCCTTTGCTTATTTTCCTCTGGAATAGAAGCCCTTGGTTTCCTACTTAACATTCATGCACCCCCTAACCCAGCAGGACCAGACTGGGTGTCATCATTGCCTTGATTGTCAGCCCTGTGCCTCAGGACAGGCTGCCCCATGGCAGGCGCGGCTGTCTGGCCTGGAATGGCTTGTCCGACGTCAGGTGCGTTCAATACGTGTCTGAGTGAAATGCACAAGGGATGCCCTCTCAGTCGTGTGCAGGTGAGGCTCTTCCTCTGAAACTGGAGGTATTTACAGGGTGGGTAGAGGGGCTACATCTGGGCTTTTCTGTGAGGGGAGCCGGCCAAGGAGCAAAGCTGACACCGTAGAGGGAGGGTCAGCAGACGATGGAAAGAACCTGGGTTCTTGGCTGAGTCAGGGGAACACTGAAGGGCCTAAGCCTGGAACCCGCGTGTCTGCTTGTTTTAGCCACTTGAAGAGTTGGATTTCCTATTGCTTGCAGCTGAAAGCACCCTCCCTCAGAGATCCTCCCTAACGGGATCCACGTGACCCTCGGGGGTCCATGGCGGGGGCGGAGCGGGGGATGGGGGGGATGGTAGCCCAGGTGAATGCTGCAGCCACAACAGTCGGAAGATTTATTGATGGGATCCTGTTCCTCTTGTCCAGTTGTCATTTGGCCATTTTGTTTCATTTCTTCAGGATAAGTATATGGTAATGTGGGAGAGCTGACATTTATAAGGTGCGGGACCCCGGAAGTGGGGCTTTGACATTCTCTCCCAGACCGGAAGCACACGGATGCAGGTGTGGCCTTGTCCCGCTGCCATAAATAACTGATTTGCATGTGTGCTTAACCCCACCCCCAACTCTAAGCTCCATCATCCTTATGCCGGGGCCCCTGGTGTAATGTGCCTGCCCCTCAGTATTGAGGGCTACCAATTATGGAGCATTGATCTGTGCCAGGAATTGTACTAATGGCTTCATGCATTGGCTTACATAAATTTTACAGTAAGTACAACAGGGTACTAATGTAATCTATGTACATTTTAATGATAAGAAAACCGACTGGAGTGATAGAATCATTTGCTTGAAATTACACAGCTAAAAAAAAGAAATTACACAGCTAATCTATGATAAAGTTTCAAATACAGGTCTGACTTGAACATTGTTTTTGACTAATATACTCTGTCTTTAATGTATGTATTTGCTGAATAATGTATATACTTGCTGCCTTTAGATGTGCAGGATAGAAATTATTGTTGCCCTATTCCTTCATTTCTTCTTTCACTTTTGGGAATTGTATTGAAACAGAAGGCACCTATGTCATTACTTGAATATTCGTTCTTTTCTAGAAAGGGGCTTTAATAGAGTGTATAAGTTGTGAATGCATTCAGCTGTGAGGAATGGAAAGCCTAACAGTGTTTTAAACAAAAGGAGGCTTCATTTTCTCATTAGTGGGCATTCTGGGGGTAGGCTGCCAGCACAGGTATGTCCAGGATTCTGTTGGCCTTCCATTATGTTTGGCTCTTCGTACCACAAAGTGGCTGTTTCAACTCCAGCCATCACATCTCCATCCAAGACAAAAGGCAGAAGGGCCATGCCACCCAGACAGGTCTGGTCCTTTTTCTCAGGAAAGCAAAAGTTTTTCCAGAGCCAAAAAGTAAAGTAAAGCAAGAAACAGGATTGTTGGGAAACACTTAGACCAGTCTTGATCTACCAGTCAGGGCTGGAATCTAACTGATGAGAAGACTATTAAGACTGCTAGCTACCTGTTTCAAAGAAGCAGAGGCTGTTAGAATTTGAGGAGGTGATAGGGAGATTCCCATCTTGCAGGTAGGACAGCTGAGACTTCCAGAGAACACAAATGTCTGCACCAGAACAGAAGAAGAATGCCCATTTCCTTAGACTAGCAATTTCAACCAGTATGTAGTAAGAATTTTTGAAACGTGTAATACCTGACTGTTCAGTCAGAAACACTGACCTGTTTTCCTTTAGATTGTCACATAAAAAACACCAGCCTTGCCTGGAACCATACCTATGTAGATCATATGGTAGAGTTGCATCTCATTGGTCACGTTGCATAATAAGGTTGTGTTTGATTGGTTAATTCTTGCAACCAGAAATACTTATATACAAGTATAGACACCTGATTTTTAAAGTCACTTTGGAGCAAAAAGAGTAGGTAATTGTTATTATTATTTTGTGAATCAAAGTTATACCTATTTTATTTTTTTTGTCAGGTTGGCAAAACGTATTTTTGGTGTGCTGTAGACTTTAATCAGTTTACATGTGCCATGAGATAAACAAGGCTGAAAATCGCTGCCTTATATTCACTCTACTGCTCTTTTCACCATGCCTCCCTCATATTTCTATTAACTGTTGGCTTTCAAAGCTGTTTTATATGCTTACTCAGCTTCCTCTTCCCATCCTTGTGAAATAGTCTAGGAAGGGCGGAAGCTTCCTATTGTGGTATCATGTGAATGGAAACTATACCCTAGAGAAAGTTAAGTAACATGCCCATATCCCTCATTTGTTGACCAAAGCAAACCCACAGACCTCCAAGTTGGGCCAGAGCTCTGCTAATAGACCCCAATGTCTTCTATGATACCGATCTTCTCTTCTGCCTTCACACTTCAACCAGAGCACGGGTCCCCATGCTCAAACCCCTGAGCTTTCTGCTGGGTAGGCCCAGCCTCCTTGGCACCCAGAGAATATGGCTCTGGCTTTCCAGAGATGACTGGGTGGAGCCCACCATGCATAGGGACATTGGGTCCCTCTGCCTCTAGAAAGAGGACAGCCACCTGTTCCACACCTGGTGTGGATATGAACAGTGATGATGAGTAAAGTGCCCCTAAACTTGAGTATGAACATTCATTTCCCAGGCTGATTTGACCCTGCCTTTCAGCAGCAGGGCCCCTGGTCATTTTGACCCTGCAGTGTGTTCCTGCCTTCCCAGGCTGGAACTAAGCGTGTTTCGGTGCTGTCTCACATGTTGGGAAAAACACCAGGCTGTGAATAGTGTGTCCAGTCACCCTGACAACAAGGTGTTGTGCAGCTGTAAAGAGTGCTTATGTCGTGGAGTGAATCACTGGGTTTTCTGAAGCTTAGGAGTCTCTCCCATGGATATTAGAATAAAGAGTGGGGTTCCTTTTTTAACTTTGAAGGAGAGACGGTTTTCTTTAGAAGAGTCTTACGTAGTAGGATTTTACTACGTAAAAATAATAAAGATAATTATAGCAGAATAACAATTGTAGTGTTTTCAAATACTTGAATGCTTGATAATCTTATTAACAAATGCCCCTTTCTTCCATGTGAACATTTTTAATCAGCCTTCAGGACCTTAGCTTATTGTCAGTGACTTTGGTGGGCAACCATTCATGCATTTTTGCAAACTCCTAATGTCTCTGTTTGGGTATAGGGCATTTATGGCTAAGCCTGTTGTGAAATGGCTGTGTTCCCTTGCCCATTGTGGTCTTGGATATGAATGCAGAGAGCAATAGTATCAGGCTGACTTCTGCTAACACCCATGAGAAGAAGGATCTCGACAGCCCTCCTGGTTCAGTCAGAGCTCTCAGTCCTTGATTGTTCCGTCCTCATGCCCTGGGCTTGATGGTTGTCTAGCAGCTTTTGCTGTGGGGTATTTTACCACTGTTTGGTCTTGAATCATTCCACTAAGAGAACAGTCTGCTACTGTTTTATGTTTTTGGTTTTTTTTTTTCTCTCTCTCTCTCTTCCAGGGCATAACAAAGATAATAGTAGGCATCTTTGTTTCCCTTCTAAACCATGTTTCATTTAGGGAAGTCATGCAATTATATAATAGATTTGACATTACCTTGTGTGAAATAAAGCGGTCTGTGTCTGAGGTATTGTTACAGATACACCTGCCTTCGGGGCAACTGGGTTCCAAGGCCGTTGAAAACAGGCTGAAGGGTAACTGGAGTGCTCAGCCACAAACCCAACCTTTAAAATTCAACTTATCCCGAGAAACAGGGAGTGCCAGACCTGAGACTATTAAATAGCAGATTAATGTAGCTCTTATTCGGCTGCCTCTTCAGGCTGGCAGAGAAATAGCGAGTCTATAATATGTTTAAAGCAAACAGCCAATAAGGAACCAAACTTCTTGGCTTCTGCCCAAGGTGTATTTTTAAAATGTGCTTGGAGTGCACAGTCTGTTGGGATATTTAGTCGTTGAAACACCTCAAACATGTTACTGCTGGGAAAAGCTGCTGTTTATGGTAAAATAAAAATTTACATCATTGTTCTCTATCTGATGTTTATTGCCAAAACGAATGGCTTAAGGGGAGTGATCTCTATACGTGGATGGCTAAAAGTGATTTTCAGTGCCTATCAAGAAAGAATTTCAGAACCCTTAAAAAGGAGGCAGACATTAACTTCAGGATATAAAAAGGTATCTCCTTTTTTCCAATTTTATTGAAGTATAATTGACAAATAAAATTGCACATATTTAAGGTGAGTAATGTGATGACTTATATACATTGTAAAGTGATATATGTATACATTGTGAAATAATTACCATCAAGTTAAAATATTCATCACCTCAAATAGTTACTATTTTTCCCTATTCTGTTAGCAAATCTCATTTATACAATACGTTGTTAATTAACTATAGTCGTCATGCTATACCATACACCCCCAGAGCTTCTTTTTCTTATAACTGAAAGTTTGTACTGAGAGTACAAATATTTTCTTTCCCCCCACGCCTCAGCCTCTGACAACCATTATTCTGTTCTCTCTATGACTTGGACTTTTATAGAGTGCACCTATGAGTGACTTTATGCAGTATTTGTCTTTCTGCCTCTGACTTACTTTCCTTAAGCGTGTTTTCTGGGTTCATCCATGTTGTTGCAAAGAGCAGGGTTTCCTTCCATTGTGTGTCTGTCTAAACATCTAGGTGATAGGTAGGTCACACATTTTTTTTTCCATTGATCTTTTGATGGAGCCTAGGTTGTTTCCATAACTTGGCTATTGTGAATAAATGCTTCAGTAAATGTAGGAATATAGCTATTTCTTCAAGATGAATTTTATTTCCATTGTGTATATACTCCACAATGGGATTGCTATATTTAATTTTTTGAGGAACCTTTATACTATTTTTCATAATGGCTATACCAATTTACATTTCCCACCAACAATGCATATAGGTTTCCTTTTCTTTACATTCTTGCCAACACTTATCTCTTGTTTATTGATTAGTCACCCAAGCAGGTGTGAGGTGATACCTCGTTATAGTTTTTATTTGCATTTTTTTTATGATTAGTAGTATTGAACACTTTTATAATCTACCTATTGGCCATTCATACATCTTCTTTGGAACAATATCTATTCAGGTTCTCTGCCAATTTTTAATTAGATTATTTGTGTTATTTATTTAGCTATTGAGTTTTATGAGTTCCTTATACATTTTGAATATTAACCTCCATTAGATATATGGTTTGTAAATTACTTCTCTCATTCTGTAGGTTGCCTTTTCATTTTGTTGATTATTTCTTTTGCTGTGCAGAACCTTTTTAGTTTGATATAGTCCGAACTGGTTTACTTTTGCTTTTGCTGCCTGTGCTTTGTTATCATACTAAAAAAAAATCATCTTAAAAGCCAATGTTAAGTTTCTTCCCCATGTTTTATTGTAGGAGAATTATAGCTTCAGGTCTTATGTTTAAGTCTAATCCATTTCAAGTTAATTTTTGTGAATGGTGTAAGACAGAGATCTAAAAATAATTTTGGCCTATGTTATAAAATACAATTAAAATGATTTAGAAAGAGAGTACACAATGATACATTATGAGAAACAAAATAATGGTTTTTTTTTTGTGTTTTTTAAAAAGATTTTATTATTTTTAGAGAGAAGGGGAGGGAGAGACAGACATCAACGTATGGTTGCCTTTCACCTGCCTCCAGTTACAGAGCTGGCTGGAGACCTGGCTTGCAACCTGGTTATGTGCCCTGACAGGGGAATTGAACCAGCGACCTTTGGGTTCGCAGACTGGCACCTTATTCACTGAGCCACCAACCAGGGCCCAAAATAATGTTTTCACATTGTGACATGGTTATGTTCTTTCTGTAGAAAATTCAAAAGCCTAAAAAATATACAGACACACAATGCCATGTTACTTGGGCTGTGTAGTTGGTTTCGTTACATCCCTACTTTGTAGATGGTTGAGGCCTAAGGAGGGTAAGGTCCAAACTCTTTAACAGTTGGCTGTGAAAGTCAGATCACCTGAGATAATAAATCCTAATGTTTGGTTTATTTTCTTCTGAGTGCATGTAATGAAAATTAGATCACATGGTATACAAGGCTTGTCCAGAAGGTATCCAGCCATGTAACAGGAAAAAATAGAGACATTTATTGAACAAGGTACAAGATACAAGGAACATTGCATACAGGTCAACGACGCCTCAGTCCCCTTCAAAGGAGGCACTTTGGTACCTCATACATTTCTTCCAATGGCCATCAGTTGCCCCATCATATTTTCCTGAATCTCATCCATGGTCTAAAATCTCTTCCCTTTCAAAGGTGATTTTAATTTTGGGAAAAGCCAGAAGTTGCAGGGCACCAAATCTGGACTGTAGAGGGGCTGAGTCACCTGGGTGATGGGATGTTTCACCAAAAACTCTGCATGAGCGGGCACATTGCGGTGATGAAGCTGCCAGTCACCAGTTGCTCATAGCTGCGGTCTTCTGAATCATCCGAATAGTGTCTGTGGAGGAATGTCCAAGCTTAACGCAACATTTGATGCAGATTCATTGCTCTGCTCTCTGTCATTTTGAATGTGACTACACAGTACACATGCTCACTCAACAGCCCCCACTGACTAGTACCAAGAAGTCCTCATTTTCACACATGCACGTTCCAGTCCACTTTCCTTGGCTGCCAGGTTACATTGATGTCACAAAAACCATTCTTGTTATATTAACAAAGGCTGGACTTTTTACGGGCAGACCTTGTATTATAATTTGTAACTTGCTACTTTCACTTACTATGATATAATATTTTTTCCTATGCCACTAAGAGCTCTTTAAAACTATTTTAAAATATTTTAAGGGCCAATAACATTCCATCAAATTGACGTACCATAGGGAAAGAGTCATGTTAATATTTTCCTCATTACAGTTCTGATTGTACCAAATTCTGAGAAATTGATGTAAAATCCTGAAACGCTCTTTAAAGTTATAGTCTAGGTTTTTAATGTTAGTATGGCATTGTAATACTAGTAAGGTACTTTGCTTGCTTAGTAGAGGATTTTACAAGGACATTGATGACCAGTTGATTGTGAGCCAAGGAGGATTAATAAATTTTCCTCCACAGTTATTTATCAATATTTTTAACCAACTATATAACCAGCCACTGTGTCCTGTTACACTAGGCACTATCATACTACCCTAAGTCCTAGGCAAGGTGGGATCCTGCCTGGGCCCCATTCTACTCTCTCCAAGGCCAAGGGAACATTCCCACCCAGAGGCTATCCAGCACCTAAGTTCATGCTCTGGCTATTGAAACCTCAGAATTCCCTACATAGATGATGCTGAGCCTCCTTCCAGAAACTCCATGTGGGCCTTTCCCCAGCTCCGTCTTTCAGAATGTAGACGGTGCCACAGCCATGTGCATCTCTAGGCCCAAGGTCTGGCTATAGATCAGTTATTTCCATGAGTCGTGGCCTGAGGATGTCCATCCCTGTGTCCATGAGATCCCTGATGGGGCAGGACAGAGCCAGGGATGGGAAGGTAGGAGGTTGGGCTAGGGGCCCTCAAAAAAAAAAAGCTATAAATGTTAGAATGGCTAACAGTGGATAATCAGTTAGACATTTTTCAAATGTGGCTTCATATCTAGTCATTGCAATACTTCTAGTATTGCAATACATTGCAATAGGTATAGGTAATAGCAATTCCATATTTTTAGGTGAATAAAAGTGAGAGTTGAGGAGCATAAATACTTAGTGCACAGGTTGAATTGGTAGAATCTGAATTTGACCCAGATCAGTTTGACTCCAGAGTTTTTTCCAGATATTCTTTTCATCCATTTACTACCTTGTAGCCAGAGTTTTTATTCTGTAGAAAATTATTCCCTTGATTAAATTCTTCCATTAGCTCCTTATTTTCAAATGGCTGAAGGCCAGTCCTTCTGGCCTGTATACAAGACCCTTTAAAACCTGGCTTGAATCTACTGTCAAGCTTATTTCTCACCAGTCTTCCCACCATGGCTGGTCGGGCCACAATGTCCTTTTGGTTGTTCCATGAGCCCATTCTGTACCTTTGCACTCACAACTTCAGCTGTGTACGGCCTTTTCCTCTTCTTCACCTGGCTGACCTAATCAATACTGTCCTCTCCATTTCAGGAGGCCAAATGAATTTACCTTGTATGAAGACACTTGCATTTTTCTAGACAGCATCTCTCCCACCCCTGTTACACTTTCGTGGTCAGTTGTGTGTTCCTTAACACAAGTGCTTATTACCTTGTATTTATGTTGGCATATTATCCCTTATCTATTACCTTCCTTAGACTGTGGAGTCCATGTATCTGACCATCATTTTATGCCTCCATTTCATACAGAGCCTGGGCACATAGTAGGCCAGATAATTTTTTTAAATTAAACATATGTATTTTTAATTTCTTAAGTACTTCTCACAAATAGATTATTAGCCATTGAGGAATACAAATTTCAGTTCCAAAAGTTACATTGATGTGCTAATGGACTGCTTTTACAAGGCATTTTTGACATCCTAACTGGAAATTTCTGTTTCACGGAAAAATTTTACTTTGCATTCAGTCCTACCATTTAATTGTCATGGCATTTAACTGGTGAAAAATCAGTATGATAAATGTATATTATTTTTGAGCTTTAACAGGCCAGTGAGTTCTGAATAAAACAATAAAAAATACATAGTTATTTTCTCAAAGGGTTCAGGTGTGCTTTTTAAGTTACCTGCCTTTGGTTACATAGACTTTCCTGAAAGATTTATGTGTTGCTATTTCTTAAGGATATAGAGACACATTTGCATAAAGTTTATCAGCATACAAAAATGGTTAGGGTACCGGCTACCTAATTTTCTTCCCTAAGATTTGAGCATTGGCATTAGAGATCATTTTTTGTTTGGGTGACTTATTTCTACTTGCCTCTCTGTGGGAGAGAGCCAGAGTGGAGTCCTAGTCTTGATTGCCAGCTGGAGCATTTTCATCATGAAAAAATCACTAAGTAGCAAAATGCATGCGCTTCTGTGCTGCAGGGCAGGGCAGCACATTCCCACAGGCACGTTTCTTGCTGTTAGTGTATTCACACTCTGAGCACAAAAGCTTGATTATAGGAAAACATACCACAGAAAGAAACAAGTTTAAATTAAGCATGCTGATTTTTTTTTTTTATTACATATAGGACTAAAGTGATTCTATTTTAGGGTCCAAAGCACACCTGTTTTCAGCCAACCAGGCTTTGAAGAGAAGAATGAGTTCAGAAAACATTTGAAAGGTAATAAGAAAATGTCTTAGGGAAAAGAAAAGGGACACCATTCCAAGAACATGGGAAAGCTTTTGATAAAGAGGGGGAGGGGTGGTAGCCTGATAAAGATGCGGGGTAGCACTGAGGAACTACAGAGGAAGCACAGGAAGGATTAGCTGGAAGCAGTCACTGGAAACTGGCCATTCAGGATTCCAGCCAAAGACTTTGAAGGAAAAGAGAAAGGGTGTTTATGCAAATATAGGATGGGACTAACTTCCCTTTTCTCTATTTCTAAAGATCTTATCCTTTATTCTTGAAAAAAAAAATTAAATGTAGAAATATAAATAATAAAACCAAAATCATCCATATTTCCAAAAGGCAGCGATTACATTTTGGAAGTATTTTGAGAAATGCTTTCCTGTCCTCCTTCCTCCTCCACCCACTCTGTACGTATATGTAACTTTTCAATTTTTAATTCATGAGTGGGACCATGGTAGGGTATATATTCTACATTGTTGTCTCTCTCTCTCGCTCTCTTTTTTTATTCTTTTTTGGCATCATATATTCAAAGTTTTTCCTGGGTTAATAAAAACTTCTCACAATGCTTTAAGTGATCGTATATTATTCCATTCCATAGATGTACCACAACTTAACCTTATTTGCATTATAAATAAAACTACATTATTAATAAAACTTCAATAAAAATCTTTGCATCTAAAACTTTGCTATATATCTGTGATGGTTTCTTTAGAAAAGCTTCATAGAATAGAAAACTCTAGGTAAAAATATATGAGTGTTTTTAAGCTCTTGATGTCATTATTGGAAAATTATTTTTGATGGGAGTCTTAAAGATGAAAAACTTTCCATGATGCCACAGGAAGTGGTTATTTGAGGAATTAAGTGTGTTGATGGAGGTGAGGAGTGATTTACAGTGTTTCAAATGACAAAAACATAAAAGTCAATGTGTAAATCATCAGTGTGGAGATAATGCGAGAAAAATGTAAGGCTGGGTTGACAATGGGCAGAAAGAAAAGAGTGACTTATGAAAGGTCCTTCACAATACTAAAGGCCTAACCCAGTTCTTGGAACTTGGTTTGAGAGTGACAGATGGTAGCCTTCACGGTCACACACTGCCAAGGGCTTCATCAGGGGCCAGTAGCTGCTTTACCGCTTGTCCAGGAGTAAATTTCTCTCTCTTGCCCTCGCTTCCCTGTCAATAAATGCCAGCCATGTTTGTCCCTCTCATTGGGTGGGGTGAGAATGAAATAGTCATGTTAGGGAGCCCTTAGCCTGGTGTGTCACTTGTGCAGCCTCTGCTCGCTCTTGTATCAGTTAGTTGAAAGGGCCAGAACGCTTCATCCAAAGAAAACACCAGTGTTAGTTCTGCCTAACACAAAGCATTGTTACCGGTGGAATGAGAAGGCTATTTGCTTTGGTCTGTCTGTCTGTCTATCTCTTTTTTCAAAGATTTTATTCATTATTTGTAGAGAGAGGGGAAGGGAGGGAGGAAGAAAGGGAGAGAAACATCAGTGTATGGTTACATTTCACCTGCCCCTGCTGGGAACCTTGCAGGAGACCTGGCTTGCATCCTGGGTATGTGCCCTGATTGGGAATCGAACCAGCGACACTTGGGTTCACTGGTTGGTACTCAGTCCACTGAGGCACACCAGCCAGGGCACTTTGGTCTTCTTTTTACTGGACTTGTTTATCTTTATAGGTTTGGCCAATCTTCAGATGGCCTTGATGTTAACCCTTCTCATCCATTTTCCTGTTTTTTTGATTATCAGAAGGTGAATTTACACTAGTTCCACTCTTGAACAGAAATGATGTTTGTTTTCCTCTGTTTCACACTCAGTGCCCTGAGCATAATAAATGCTCAGTACTTGTAGAAAAAAGCAAATTGCAGAACAATCTTCTTTATGATTATGGATTTCATGTGTCTTTTCCCCCCTCTAGAAATAACAAGGTTAATAGTGTTTCCCCCCTGATTATAGAATTTATAGCTTATATTTGCAGGTAAAAAACATCAAGCTGCAACCCATCTTTCATTTTTTTCAAAAGTTAGTAAATTCTGGGGGTGTAATGTACAACCTGGTAACCATAGTTAACAATATTAGATTAATGTTTGAAAGTTACTAAGAGAGTTGGTCTTAAAAGTTCTCATCACAAGAAAAATAACTATAGCTGTGAGGTGGTGAATATTTAAGCTTATTGTAGTTCTTATTTTGCAATATATACATACATGGAATCATGTTGTATGCCTTAAACTTAACAGTGTTATATGTCAATTGTATCACCATAAAACTGGAAACTTTTTTTTTTTAAGATTTTATTTCATTATTTTTAGAAAGAGGGGAAGGGAGAGAGGCAGAGAGGGAGAGAGACATCAATGTATGGTTGCATTTCACCTGCCTCCAGCCACAGACCTGACTGGAGACCTGGTTTGCAACCTGGTTATGTGCCCTGGCTGGGGAATCGAACCTGCGACCTTTGGGTTTGCAGGCCGGCACCTTATCCACTGTGCTACCAGCCAGGGCTGGAAACATTTTTTATAAAATAAGTAAAAATTCACTATCTTTATAATTTTTTTTGCACAATAGTATTTTGTATTTTTTAACTATTGCAAGAATATTAGGCAAAAACTTTAAATAATAAAACCTTTCTCCTATGATAATATTTTTGCATTTATGTTCCTTTCTATTTTTTGCAGCTTAGTTTTTAAATTAGACATATCAAATAAAAAAAATATGTAGATAGTATTTAAATTTTTCAGGTGATTGGTAAGGCTACTTAATTGCCAGCAATTGTCCTTTTGTTACAAAAACAAATCTATTAGAACAGTGAGGTCCATAAAATAATTAAAGGTTGGTTTTCATAATGGACAAGAACAGTAGGTATAATAATTA
Source organism: Noctilio leporinus (assembly GCA_004026585.1). Lineage (NCBI taxonomy): Eukaryota > Metazoa > Chordata > Mammalia > Chiroptera > Noctilionidae > Noctilio > Noctilio leporinus. The sequence continues at coordinate 119,160 of PVIW01002155.1, forward strand.
TAGAATACATGGGTTGTCAATGTAAGTAAGCAAGAAATGGCATGAGTTCCATATTTAATATTTTGTCTGGATGTATGAAAATTTAGTCACCTTTCTGAGCTGCCACAACAAGGAAACACAATTGGTGACCGTTTTTCTGAGGAGTCAATGGCATTGTAGCTTTAAAATACATTTTCTTCACATTATGCTAGTATACTCTAAACATATAAAAATTGATTCAAATAGGAAGTATAAAACAAAATAAAAGCCCTCTCATGCCACTGTCTGGAAATCCCTTTGTGCTGTTTGGATTTTTTAATGTATACAGATGCCTTTTATAATAAAATGATAGTAAGTTTATATCTTGAGGGAAAATGTGAGCATAACCAATGTTTTATTATTTAGGGTTCTTTTTAATAGACTGAATCATATAAAATTGCCAACACGCAAGCCTTTCCAATCTACAAAAATGGCAATTTCATTCACTCAACTTAATACTGCAATACACTTGCTAAGAAATCTTAAAGGCCTGCGGGAGGACAGGGATTTTATGCTGTTCACAGCCGTATCTGTAGGGCCTAAAACAGTTCCTAAAGGATAATCTTCCTTATGAAATATGAAAGGACTGATATTGACAAAAAACAATTTTATTAAATTAGAAATGAAAACAGAAATGGAAACAGTATAACTGTGCTGCAGAGAAAATTTTTAAAAACTCAGTTTGAGTCTCCTCAATGGAACGGCTCAGACAAAGCGTAGTCAATGGAAATCCATCGATGTTCATACAAACTGCGTGAAGCGTCAGTATTCAGAAACACGTGTAATAACATCTGTAGTGTCGCACCAAGGGGGTGAAAAACCTGTAGTCAATTAGGAAAGCTCATGGCTGCCAGGAAAAGTGATGGCTGTAGCTTGAACCCAGCACCTGACTCCAGAGGCACATTTTTCCACCCATCTGACCCCTAGGTTCTGAGCTGTGTACCCACAGTCAAATGGGATGTTGTTTCATGAAGGACCGCTCAATAGAAGATAACTTACATGACTTGTTAGATGCCTGTCCGCAATCTTCTTACCTGGGGGACGTTTGGGTTGCAATTATTGACACATTTTTAAAATTTATTTTTTGATTACAGTACACATGCAGTATTATGTTAGTTTCAGGTGTACAACATAGTGATGAGACATTGATACATACCTTGCAAAGTGGTCACCCTGATGAGACTAGTTCCCATCTGGCATAATTACATAGTCATTACGGTATTATTGACTGTAATCCCTGTGCTACACTTCACTTTGGATTGCTGTGGTTGTTGTTTGTTGTTTTTTTTTTAAGATTTTATTTATTATTTTTGGAGAGAGGGCAAGGGAGAAAGGCAGAGAGGGAGAGAAACTTCAATGTATGGTTTCCTTTCACTTGCCTCTAGCTAAGGACCTGGCTGGAGACCTGGCTTGCAACCTGGTTATGTGCCCTGGCTGGGAATTGAACCAGCAACCTTTGGGTTTGCAGGCTAGCACCTTATCCACTGGGCCACCAGTCAGGGCTGGATTGCTGTTCTTAAAGCAGTTTGCTATAAGACCAGAGATGGGGAGCTGGGCAGCTGTCTGCTGGTATAGACTTTGCGGTGGAGGCCTAAGAACATGGGTTTTAAAGACAAGTGGTCTAAGTGTAAATCACAGCACTGTCATTCACAACCATGTGACCTCGGACAGGTAATCCGATCTCTTTTGTTAACAAATCTCTATCTTCAAAAGTTATAATTAAGTAAAACAGTAAATGAAGATAGGCCAGAGTCATGGTTATTATGGGAAGGAATCCAGTTACTAAATAAATGGCCTAGGTCATAGAATCCTAGAATCGGAGAATGTAAGCAGACCTTAGAAACTGAAGTAGCTTTGTGCTCCTCCTTCCCATTAGGAACATCTGGGGGGAATCAGCCTCACATTTAGGAATGCACTTAGTTTTGCTTGAAGTTCATATGTGTGCACATATTGAAAGGTAATTTTTGGTCAATTCTAACTTTTCCCCCTACACATATGCTTTAATTTTTTCCATTATCTTCCAGCCCCATAAAGCCGGTTTGTAAACCTGCTAATGCAGTTAAGGAAATAGGCTCAGTCTCCTTGACAGGACTAGACACTGTGTCACAGGATGGTGTCTCCCTCATGCATATGCAGCACCCCTAATTATCCTGCTTTAAGAATTAATGACATGTCAGGACACGAAACCTGGGGACACTGCCTTTATTTAATTAGACAAGAGAGAATTTGCACATGCCTGTGCATAAAAAATAATTGCTTAATGTAATTGAATATTGGTTCTTGGTATTCCCTTTCCACAATGAGGTGACATCGACAAAGACCAAAAATGGTGTATTGTAATACTGTCTGTGCAGAGGGCACAGAGAGTGTGCCACGTTGCATCTTCATTATAGATTTCATCCGGAGATCCAGTTCACAGGCCCTGTTATTTATTCTCTTCTATTAAAATCGCCTTTGAAAGATCAGGCAACAGGGTATTTATGGTATCCCAGAAGATGCAGTGGAATCAGTTGTGTCCCCTGAGCTTCATTCCTTTCCTGCGTGCATTCCTTCTTTATGGAAGTCAGGATCTGAGGTTTATGATGCTGATCTAGGATTTCTGGGCCTGAGGAAAGGAAAGTTAGCTATCTCCTTCATTTCCTCACACACATGCAATCACGGAAAGCTACTGCCCATCATAACAAAACCATAAGCCCACCCACGGAATATGGCCATCTTCTTTGAGGCACCCGTTTATGTGCATACCCAGGGGGTAGCGGGCTGAAGTTTCTGTTGGGCAGAGTCTTTTCCTCTGAGAACAGGGGATATTAACATGGGATCCATGTGGAGTTGGGTTTGGGGGAGGGGGCTATGAATCCCCTGAAATTGTTTTTTGGGAAGAGTGTTTTTTGCCAAACTTTTGCGTGATTATGATCTAAGAAAAGGTTAAGAAACAAATCTGTTCTAGCTCTGCTCTGATTTTTTGAGACCAGAGAGTAGTGGAAGGAATTGGTCTTAGGAATTTGATGGATTGGGATTTGAATCATCTCCAACAAGTTTTTAGCTGTGTGGCCTCAACATGACCAGACAGGCTATGAAACCTTTCTGGACCCCCATTTTCCCAAATGTAGAAAAAGGTTAAGAATGACTATTTTAAGGTTGTAGTGCAGCCTAAAGAGAAATATGATAAATGTTAGTTTTCTTATTTCTCTTTCACCTCATGAATAACTGTTCTTATTCCTTGCCAGATCTTCCTGAGCACCCATCATGCATTGCACACAGTAGGCACTCAAATGTTTGTTGAATGGCTGGTTGGGTGGATGGAGTGAGTGCCTTGGTACAGTGCCCGGATGAAACCTCTCAGCCTGCTTCCTCAAAGCACCTATTTTCTAAGGGAGATCTTGGTGCTATAAGACACCAAGACAACTCTCCCAGGACAGTTAGCCCCATGCTCTGTGAAAAATCTTTCTGGATACTATGGCAAGAGTAGATCTGTGTACCCTGTACTGAAAATCATCATCTCTGCTGGGCTTTTGTCTGAATAAGGGCTGAACAAACTACAGCTAGTAGGCCAAATCAGGTCTGTTGCCTGTTCTCATAAGTAAAGTGCTATTGGAACAGAGTCACACTCATTATTTATGAGTATCCTATCATTACTTTTGTGCCAGGGCAGAATTGAGTAGTTAGGACAGGACTGCAAAGCTTAAAATATTGACCAAAATGTCTGTTTAGTTTTTATCCATAACATAAAAGACACATTTTTCATTTTCACCAATAGCTTTAATGATTTGGGTCTTTTGAATTTGTTGGCTATCTTCCCATGAGGTATGGCATTGATTGTTCTCAATTAATGTCTCGATTTGATCACTGTCAACCTCAGCTGGTCTACCTGACTGTGGAGCCTGGTCCAGCAGGAAATCTAGACCATGAAACTTCACAAACTACTTTTGACACATTCGATCAACCACAGCACCTTGTCCAGATACAATTTCTTTTTCTGTTGCATTTTTGCTTTTCTTGAAATAATAAAACATATCATGCTGAAAATGTTGCTTCTTTTCTTCCATCTTCAATATTAAAATGGCTATGCAGAAATTTACCAATTTTGATAAGCTTTTTTAAATGCACACTGATAAGACAGCTGTCGCAATACAACCTAACAAAATTGTTTTGCATGAAGTTAAAGACAACTAAGCACTACTAGAGCCATCTTACGGACAGGAAACCTAACGAACTTTTTGACCAACCCAATGTTGATTATCTACCTCTTTGTGGAGCTTTGCCAACCCTGTATATGTATATATTATCTGTTCTCCTTACTATAACTTGGTGGTATTGGTCTTAAGATGCCCTTTTGTGGATTGAAATGCTAAGACCAATGGAGTTAAACATTGTGACTGAGATGGCGCAATTTATAAATGGTTAGGGTTTGAATCCAGGTCTGTGTGATTGATTCTACGGCCCCTGCTTCTTCCACTAAACATGACTACCTTTCAATTCAGCCAAAACCTAGCTAAGCCCGTTACGTCTTCCATCCTGCCTGGTGATCATGACTGGTATGGGGAGCATTTCAATGATGTACCCTGGAGTCATGGTGCAACCTGGTGGCCCTGGCATTTGTCCACAGCCTGGCTCAGGTCTGCATTATAAACCATGTGAGTGTATAAATAAATAGTGAGAGAGTAGAATGAGAATTTCAAGGACTGATACTGCAGATGGCAGTAACATGGGGATGCACCTATTTATATGCATACTTCCCAATGGGGTAGCAGGCTCAGCCTTTCCGGGGGTGTTCTGGTTGCCACTGAACATGGCTTCTACTGTTGTTGGATACCCTTAGTGAGTAATATGTAACATCATGCATTTTCAGCACATAACCACTCAACGGGGATTTTCCCTGCTCCCAGCTATGGGACTGCAGGAGCTTTGGACCTCCACACTGTGCCTGCATTGGCAGGTCTGACTCTTAAGCTTGAGCGGAAGGTTCTCTCACAGTGAATTCATCCTGGGGGATATTTGACGGTTTCAAGTATTTCATAGATGAAGTTCTATGGTTCTTCTGTTAATACCCCATCTGCCCCATTATTTGTACTTCTCACTTGACTTCACCCTTCCAATGAATTTTCCCAAGCTTATAAACTTGGGCTACGATTAGGTAAAAGAAACAACGTTGGAAAAGTTGGCTGTTGCTGCCTTAATTGACTGCACAGTTGTGTTTGCTTTGTCATTGTTATAAACTGATAACAGTAACAGAGACACATTGAAGCCACCCAACTGAAAGTAACGCAGTTGGGTAATTATCTGTCAAAAGATGTATCTAATGAAAAAATGGCTTTAGTGTTAATCCGTTGTGATATAACAGTGGATGTTGTAACAACCAGTTAGGGGAGAGATGAGAAGGATCAGGAAGGCAAATGCTCTTTGTGATCTGCTTTTGTCCTGTCTTTGTGACCAACATTAGGGAATGCCTATGACTGTCATTTCATCTCTGCTGGGCTGATGGAGAAGTCCAGGGAAAAAGCAACAGAGCAGCAGGGTGGACAGGGAGTCAGCTATAATTAACTTCTGTTTCAGTGTGTCTACAGCAGTGGTCCTTATTTCTCCTAAGATGGAATCCTGCAGTCTTATTCTGTGGCTTTCACACATTCTAGAGTCAGTGACTCTTTCAGTTTATTGTGGTGAACATATAAAACATAACAATGGGGCTGGTTTCAGTGGGGATGGAAGAACCCAGTAGAATTAAGTATAGTTCATTTGTTGTGCCAATGTAACTCCGTGGGGGAATAATGAGTTGATTAAAATTCTTGGTATGTTGTTTAATTATTTAGAGTGACTGCTTCCAAAAGATGTGTCTCTTTATAGTCCTTTTGGTTCATTGCTCATATGTTGGAGTGTCCAGTTATTTTCTTTAAGGTTTCAAGTAGCCAAGTAGCTCTCATGTACTTTTTTTCCCCGTGATACCAGGTACATCTTGTTAGTCAAAGCTATTGATGATTAATTTGTATTTGTCTTGAAAATATGTTTATTAAGGTTTCATCTGAAAATTCAGATATACCTCTTACTGAAGACTAAAGAGAACATGTTTAAAATTATTAGTGATTATTGAACACTTTGACTTGGAGAGAAATGGACAAGTTAATAGAATTTCAGTGTATGTTGGTGAGGCAAAGTGTAGTGGTGGTGACACTGTCACCTCCTGAGTGAAGGAGAGGAGTGAGCAAGGTGTAAAAACCTGTATAAAGGGTGTTCCCTGGAGCTGTTTATCCCAGGTGTACAGGTACAAGCAGCTGTGTTAATTTGGGAAAGAAGACGTTGCTCATGGATGGGTGAGGGTCATATCATGGAATGATAGTAAACCAAAACAATCGAGGGTCCTTACTAAGGAGCTATACTAAGAAGCCAAGCTGCTACTATACTCTCATTTCTGAAAAGCTTTGTGGGGTTTTTTCTGTGTGTTATTTTAAAAGCCCATGTGCATGCTCATACTTGGTTCTAGCCTGTGTATGTGTGTGGCAGCATTTAGGAGTGGGATGGGTGTGCATAAGGCTCCTATCCCTTGGTTGCCAACTTCGCTGAGCTCACATGTTGTCCTTATTTATGTGTTTGCCAGGGAGAAATGCCTGCTGCCTCTCCAGTTGGCCTTGGAATCTAAGAATGTGAAGCTGGCCCAACATGCCTTGGCAGGGATACAGGTATGGTTCTCAGAGTGCATTGCAGGGGTGGGCAGCAAATTGACAGGCCACTTTGGCATGGAAAGTGCAAATATATAAATAGTTAATATTGTAAATGCTAGCTATAAAAAGACCCAGATGAAAATTTGATTGAACTAGATAATAACCATAGGGGATAACAAGATTTTTAAAAATATTGATCTGTTTTTCTCTTTGTACAGCATTATCTTGTTGAGCATTTGACCTCACACACTGATTCACGGGTACCCAGCTAAGCCCACATAGAAATGAAATATTTCATGTGATGTCCAACTTTTAGGAGAGAGAATAGGGGTTCCAAGAGAGATACCTCAAGTTCCGTCCTGTCTTGAATCTTGTGTACACTCAACATCTGTGGTTCTGTGTCATGAAAATTGATGGTAGACCTGAAAGATTTTTTGTTTTCTACTCTACGCTTTGGTTGGCAAATGAATTGATGTGTTTTATTTTCAGAGCAAGATGGGAAGAAAAAAAAGGAAATTTGGTGGAATAAGAAAAGTTGAACACATTTCCTTCTCTGAACATTTGTTCATTTGTGTTTTACACATTACGTAATTTCTTTCCAACAGTGTGAAGGAGATGCCTATGCAAATGCATTGGCTTTTTTAAGTGGTCTGGTTTCTAAGTGACAAGCATGGTGAAGTTCAAGTGTGCGGGGGTTTATCAGCAGCGGCCATGGATTAGCAGCATTGCAGGATGTCTTTTCCCGTCAGTATGTACAGTTTCCGTGTTAGTTTGCTAGGCTCAGAGATGTCCCTAATACCTTTTGAGTTAATATATATAAAAACAGTATGACTCTTTCCCCCAGTTCCCCCCAACTGGGTTGGAATTAATGCGTGTTGTAATATTCAAAGGTACTAAAAAATTTTAAATTATTGCCCATAATGTTATTAAAACTCTTCAGTTTTCTTCAGGGTAATTGGGCCAACCATCAAAATGAATGGGAAGTTGTTTTGACCTGTTACTGATGTCCGTTGTCTCTAATATTGTATAGATTTTCCACTTAGTTTCTTTTTTTTTTTAACACTCCAGCACTCTTAAGTTAAGGTACTGTGATTTCAAGGGCCTGCTTAATTATGAGACCAGGCACGACCTAGAGGGCAAGGAGCTTTCTCTTAAGATTTCTTATTACCTCCCATTAACTTAAGACGTTCTTTCTTAGGGCTTCCCAGTCTTTTTCACTGTAATTAAGAGGTTGGTTTATTGACTTGAACTCTGGGCTACCCTGCATGCACTAGATGATGGTAAGAAAGACTTTTCAGAGAGAATACAGGCAGCATGTCAGAGTGCTGAGAAGGAGGTGTGCCGTGCCTGCTCCTTCAGCTACAAGAGGGAGTGGTTGCTCAGGATGACTCAGAGTCCGAAAATTCTTCAGAGCAGGAACTCGGCACTGGCCAAAGACTGATTGAACAGGGGTTAATACAAAGTCCTTCATGGAGTCTCACAGGTCAACTGCCCAGGACAGAATGGGGGGAGAACAGCTTGATTTCAGCCCTTGTGAATGAGAATTTGGGGTCTCTGGGTAAGTCAGCACATCATGTGCCATGACTTACAGTTAAGCTAATTTGATCGGTGTATGTGATTAAAGCTAAGAATGACTGTTTTTAGGCAAAAAATACATTTCATTATCTTACATAACTAGAATCCTAGAGGGTGGGCAGTTTTAGGTTTGATGCAGTAGCTCAGTGGTGCCACCAAAGACCCTATTTCTTATTATTTTTCTCTGCAATTTTTAAATTTGTTATCATTGTTAAAAAAGCATTATTTGAGAGCAGTTTTATGTTTACAATAAAATGGAGAGGAAGGGCCAGAGATTTCCCACATATCTCTGCCCCCACCTATGCCCAGCGTTGCATTTACCCTGGAGGCCAGCTGCTAAGCAGGACAGCCTCTGTGAAACTGGATCAGTGAAGGTGCCCGAGGACATTCGTTATGGAAGGAAAAAGACTTAAGGGACTTCATAGCTGATTTCAAATATTTCAGAAGCTTAACCCATGTGGCTCCAGGGAAGGATGAAGAAGCAGAAGTTGTAGGCAGGTGGGTTGGGTACAGTCTAAGAATTTTATGAAAAGCAAGAGTTGTTTGAAAAGAGGAAGGGCTGTCCTGTGAGGTGTAATGATTTCCTGGGAATATCTTCTTTACTTTTTTTAAAGATTGATTTATTTATTTTTAGAGAGAAGGTAAGGGAGGGAGAGAGAGAGGGAGGGAAACATTTATGTGAGCGAAAAACATTGACTGACTGCTTCTTGTACACACCCCAGTCAGGGCTTGTGCCGTAACTAGGCATGTGCCCTGACTGGGAATCAAACCAGTGGCCTTTCATGAAGGGACCCATGAATATCTTCTTGGTTTGGTTTTTCTGAGATTCATTTTCTAAAGAAAGTACATTAACATTTGTGGATTCATGAAAACCTCCTGAGTAAATGACAGTTCACAGTTGTAAGTGGAAAAGTAAACACCTGAGAAAAGGAATGTGTCTACAAGATTTCTCCTCCTCTATGACAAAGCTCTTTTCAGAAAGACTGGGCATGAGCACAAACCTTGGCACGTTCAACCTCCACCCCCGGCACCCAAATAACCTTCGTTCCTACCACTTAGAATTCACTTGATAAAATTTATCATCAATTATCTAATACCAGAAAAAAAGACATTGCCAAAAAAAAACTGTTTACCAAAGGTTCAATGCATTTTTTCTTTTTAGTGGCACAGAGTGGGAGGTCCTACCTAATGGCCGCTGGCTACATGTCTCCTAAGAAAAATGATCCTCAGTACGTACTAAGGTACAAAAGAATCAGGCCGCAGGGGAAAGCCTATCTGTGATCACTGCCTTGTGCTCTTTACAGAAGCTTCTGTCAGAAGAGAGGTTTGTATCCATGGAAACGGACTCTGATGAGAAGCAACTGCTCAATCAGATCCTGAACGCTGTGAAAGTGACGCCATCCCTGAACGAAGACCTGCAGGTGGAAGTGATGAAGGTCGGTATGACGTGGCCACTAGTTTGCATCATTGGCACAGGAACAAAGTCCCCAACCCCCTGCCCCAGCTATCCTTGTTTCCTGGAAAATGCCTCTGCAGAATGGTCATGCTAGGCTCATGCTTCGTGATTATCCATGCTTGTGGTCCCCCAGAGTAACCTTGGTTTTTGAACAGAAAGGACAACGAAGTAAAAAGGTACAATTTCAGTACACCTGTAAGGATTTTGTCCCAATCATGTATATTGAATATCAGAAAAAGTATTGATTGCTTTTTGAGAGAATGTATGTGAGTAGTTCTAGCTTACGATCTGATCATTCTGGGTATTCTGCCTGCCTGAATATGTTCAAACAAAACAAAGACCTAATGATGTTTTGATATACACTAAAGTTTTAGATTACTCGGTTTAGGGGAAGGAAGACCATAATTGGGAGCCATATCAGAATCACATCTTTTTTTCCCTTGCTCAAATTATGTGACTTTAATCGCCCACATTCCAGTTACCATCTCACTTTCAGGGGTGGCATCTCACCCTCACCCTCCCCTTTCCCCTGCCTTGAGAATCATCATGATTGAGCACCTCTTACACCGACTCTGAAGTATGTCATATCCTGTGAGTGAAGAGTGAATTGGGCAGAAAAGGATGGAAATCCCTTCTCAGAACAGTACCTTGGTCACAACATAGCTAGGACCAACAGGCTGGCTTTTACTAACGCCACCTGCTCATTTTCTCCCTGGAGAAATGTTAATAATAATAGCAGATGTCACCCTGGCCAGTGTGGCTCAGTTGGTTGGAACATCATTAACGTTTGCAGCTTTAATTCCCAGTCAGGTCATGTAACTTAGGTTGTGGGTTTGATTCCCCCCTGTTGGGGCATGTATGAGAAGGCAGCCAATTGATGTCTGTCTGTCCCTTTCTCTCTCTCTCTCTCTCTCTCTCTCTCTCTCTCTCTCTCTCTCTCTCTCTCTTTTTTCTCTCTCTCTCAAAAGCAATGAAACAAAACTGCCCTCAGGTGAGGAGGATGAAAAAAGCAAAAAGCACAGCTGGTGTTGTTGATAAGAGACTTCCCTTTGCTGGGCTTCAGTGTCTCCACTTAAGAAAGAGATTGACTGCAGTCATGACATTTTCTTAGTGCCCTGGGACTCACCCTAATTAACCCTGTTGGTGGGTAGTGTAGGGTAGTGGTTAGTGGAAAGCTTAGCCTCTGAAGCCAGCCCATCTGGGTTTGAGTCTTTATTCATTTCCTTAAACAGATTCCTTAGCCTCTCTGGCTTAATCTCTGATCTGTAAAATGGGGGTAATAGCAGCACCCACCCAACAGGATTGCTGTGAGGATCAAATAAGGTGATATGTGTAAGGAATTCAGCAGCCTATCTGACACAAAGCAAGTACTTTAAGGTGTTATGTATTACCAGTACTCTTTCTACTGCTGCAGCTGCTACCTGGCGTAGCTGGGTCAGAATTGCAGTGGTGGGACCAGGAATCCTATTAACGCAGTAACCATCACACATCTCTGAGCTGGTGGATGGTGGGGATCTCATTTGTCTTTAACTCCCTTTGATTCTGGAATATATAGGTTTGCTCTGTCCTTTGACATGTTTGTCAGTTGTGTAATCATAGGAACCAAAGAATAACCACCTCTAGACTTGTTCTAGTTCTCCACTGCCTCCTGGCCACTGTTGTGAGAAAGGCACATCCATCTCCATGTTAATTGCTTTTGCAGCTTCCAAGTCTGGTCTGCTGAGTCTGTCTCCTACTAGTGAGTCTCCCAATAATGGCGGGTGAGCTCTCGTATTGTACTGAGAGACACACATCACGGATTTTCTGTTTTCTGGGGATGCTCCCAGGCGTACAGCTTTTTTTGTAGAGTATAGGAATTTGTATTAAAAATTCAAGTGAGAAAGTCCCTGTTTTGCTAGGAGTGGTGGAGAAGCGGGATATTTAATGGTCATGTCAACAGTAACACCTGTTTTGAAAACTTACACTTGCTTTTAAAAATAACAGCCCCGCGGTCCCTTCTGCTAGCCTTGCTGAAGATGGGAGTTGACACGTGTTAACTCAACTGGAAATCCTGAAAAGCCGTTTTAATGGACACTTCAATGACACCATAATAGACCTTGATACTTGTGGTTAATTGTCTAGAAAGAAATCAGACATTGTCAGAAAAAAGAAAAACAAGCTGGGCTGCCGTTCTTTAGAATTAGATTTCCAAAATGCCTGAAATGAGAAGGGCTTTGGTTGCATTCTTATTTTTAACTAGTTCAACGTTGGAATTGAAAAGAATATTTTTACCAAAGTATATTTGGTATACAATATTGTATTAGTTATCTTAGTTTCAGGTGTACAATACCGTATAGTATGATCCCATTAATTCTAGTGCTCATCTGTCACCATGTAAACTTATCAAAGTATTATTGATTACATTGACTTTCATATCTTTCACCCATTCCTTCATTCTCTGCTTTGGTCACCATCGGTTTGGTCTGTGTTTCTATGAGGTTTTTGTTGTTGTTGCTGTTGTTCTTTTTTTGTTTTGTTTTGTTTATAGGTTCCACATATGAGTGAAATCATACAGTGTTTATGTTTGTCTGTTTGACTTATTTAGCATAATACTCCCTAGGTCCATTCATGTTGTTGCAAATGATAAGATTTTTGTCCTTTTTCCTTGTTAATATTTCATCGTGTATATATACCACATCTGTATCCATTTATCTGCTGATGGACACCTAAGTTGCTTCCACATCTTGGCTATTGTAAATAATGCTGCGGTGGACACAGGGGTGCATATATCTTTTCAATTTGTGTTTTCATTATCTTTAGATAAGTAACAGATAAGTAATTAAAAGTGGAAATGCTGGGTCACATAGTAGACCTGTTTTTCTTTCTTTTTGAGGAATCTTCAATCTTGTTTTCCATACTGGCTGCTCCAGTTTGCAGCCCCATGAGCAGTGCACAAAGTCAATTCACCACAAACCTAGCCCGAAGCTGATTTTTTAAAATTTTAGACAGACATTTTTAGCCAGAAAACTAATGATGAAATACCTATGCTTTAGAGTGACATGACTATTCATATCAAACGAAGCTTCGAAGCTGGTGGCCTGACCGTGTTGCCAGTGGTGAGCACTGTGTGATCATTCCACTTTCTGAGATTTAGGTTACTTGTTAGGGTGTGAAGATATATCCAAGAATAGCATTTCAAGCTTTAAAAGAATAAGCCCTGCCCTTTCCTACGCAGGAGGAATTTCTATACTTCCTGTGGTCCTCTGCAGACGTGTGCACCCCTTTTGCTTGTAATTCTGTGATGCTCTTAATGTCCCAAGCTAAAACTGAAGTCTTTGTTCTGCCAGTATCATTACCACATAAAAATGTTTTTATCACTTGTTCTCCAGAAAATTATATTTAAAAAAGAGAGAATCAGATGAATCCTCAGAGGAAAGACTGGATTTTCCTTGCATATGAAGAGTATATTAATTTAGTCTTGGTGCTTCTATGTAACTCATTCTGGAGATAAATTATATCCAGATAAATTATCGACACAAGACAGTTCCTGTAAAAATCCTCTGGTCATTTTACATAAATATCTTGTAGGAAAAATAGTCCCCCCTTATCCATGGTTTCACTTCCTGTGGCTTTAGTTACACACAGTCCACTGCAGTCAAAAAATGTTAAGTAGAAAGTTCCAGAAATAAGAGTCCTAAGTTTTAAATTGAGTGCCTCTCTGAGTACAATGATGAAATCTCAAAACACCCCAATTCATCCCTCATGGGATGTGAATCATTCTTTTGTCCAGTAAATTCATTTACACTGTGTCCTGTTGTCACTTAAGTAGCCATCTCTGTTACCAGGTCAACAGTGGAGATGTCACCATGCTTGTGTTCAGGTCACGTTTAGTTTACTTAATAATGGCCCTCAGGCACAAGGGTAGTAATGCTGGCAACTCAGACATGCCAAAGAGAAGCCATTCAGTGCCTTCTTTGAGTGAAAAGATAGGTATTCACAGGAAGAAAAACAAACAATTATATATAAGGTTCAGTACTATTGGCAGTTTTGGTTGTCCCCTGGGGGTCTTGGAATGTATCCCATGCAAATAAAGGAGGGCTACAGTGTAGAAAATATTTTCCAAATGACATGGTAAACATTTCTAAGTGTTCTGAGTATACTACTCAGGAAAGAGAAAGCCACACTCGGCAGTTTTGTTGCTGTCATATCTAACCCAGCATACTACTTTTTTTGAAAAAATATTTTATTTATTATTTTTAGAGAGAGGGGAAGAGAGGGAGGCAGAGAGGGAGACGAACATCAATGTATGGCTGGCTACCTTTCACTTGCCTCCAGCTATGGGCCTGTTTGGGGATCTGGCTTGTAACCTGGTTATGTGTCCTGGCTGGGAATTGAACCAGCAACCTTTGGGTTCCAGGCTAGCACCTTATCCACTGAGCCACCAGCCAGGGCCTGCATATTATGTTTTTATTAACAAATCCTAGCTGCTGTTTTTTAGAAAAGCTGTATCATGCATTTTACTCATCTATTGCTGTCTACTTATGTTTATAAACATGGAAATTAAGTCATGTCACACTCTCAAAAGTATGTATTTAATTCCTGGAGAGAAAATAATAGGGTTTTTTCTTGTAGAGATTTCCATAAGATTAAAAAGAAACTAACTAATAATGAAGCCCCAGATCCTGATGGTAGTGTTCTCATTTAGAAAGAAGGCCCTGGACTTTCAACGGGTGGTTTAAAAAAAACCAAAGATGCTTGCTTCTGACAAATTTAGTGGGACTGAGGCTACTACATCACTTTGTCTAGGCATTGTTTGTTCTACATGGGTTTATGCTCCAGCATGAGGAGGGAAGGAGGCAACTCTGGTTTACTGAAATGGCCATGAAGTCCAAGTAATTATGTCATAGCTTGAGCAAATAAAGAATCAGAATTGTAGAGAATCAGAAAGTAGGTTCCTCTGAAGACAGATTACCTTTAATATTAGTATGTGGCAGAGAGCTAGTTAATAGCGTTAAATACTTGTCTGCTTTGGTAATATTTTCCCATGGTGTGTGACATGTCCAGGAATGCCATGCAGACTTAACTAGGCACCAGGTACATGACTAAAGACATTGCTGATGAGAGGGACTTCCCCCCTTTCTGATGGGTAACCTTCCGTGAGGTTATTAACTGAGATAGCCGGCTCAGTCTTCAGAGACAGCGGAGTATCGGCCGGCCCTCTGCCTCCATAAGCGCGTCAGACGAGCAGCCTCTTTGGGAAGGGCTGGCCCGCTTTGTAGATAAGGCCGGATGATACTGGATACTGAGAAAGCATTTGATGAATGTTCTCTTTCTTATCAGGCGTCTTATTTTATGTGCATCTTTGGGTAATAGAAATGAATATTGGTGGAGGGCTCTACAGTTTTCAGAGGAGAAATGACAGGGGCTGATCTTTTAACATTTATTATGCATTAGACACTGTGTACTTGACATTCCTACTCCGATCACACCTACTTACATGGCGGGGCCAGTATTTGAACTGTATGTAATTCAGCCTGGGGCCAAACCTGTGTTATTAAACAGTGGGTTCCGTTGCCTTCTCAGTCTGTCCTGAAAGACATTTAAAGACAATTGAACGGCAAAGATAAGTCAAAGGCTAACAAGGGGCAGAACTGAAAGAAGTCCTGTGTGTTTTCTGTACCCTTCCATGGCATTGTATTTCTTCACTTATTCAGTTAGTCAGATTCAAATATGAAGAAAGACTCAGAGTCATTTTCCCACCCAGTTAGCTAATGGCTTTGTTGTGCAAGGAAGGTGGGCGGTGGGATATTGAAATATTGTAAGTTGAGGGAAGGGAAAATGTCATTTACTGTTAAGATATTTTTATCTTTCATAACAAAAGCCAACTGAATATCTACAGAAAATACAAAGGTGGATGATTCACAGAAGATGGGCTTACTGTCTGCAGAGCTGTTAGAACTAAGTGGAGCTTCAGGATTTTCATTTAGGACTTTCAGTGGGGAGGAGAGGGTGTTTTTAAATTAAGTACCTGTATGGCAGTCCATGCCTTGGTCTGGTAATAAGAAATAGGCCAAAAGGAAGGACTATTTCTAAATCCTTTCTCAATATTATTTTAATGGCAGAGTGTCCTATTTTGACCATTTATGGGAGGAATGGTCATAGGCAAAATTTGAGGGTAAAATCACTAAATTTCTTTGTCTTCTCATAACAAGTTGAAATCTTGTCTTCGTCTAAAGCTACTGAGACATGTTATAGATTTGCAGCAATGTGTAGTATTAAGGAAAAGTTCAGTGTTTGAAACATGTTTAATTTTGAATGTACAGTTGTTGGAGGTTGATCTGTCATTAGTATATACTATTTCTGTGGTTCATGTCAGGAAGTATTGAAAAAAAATGGTCCCCATACAACCCTCTCTCTTATTGCTGCAAATATTGAAGCTAGTTTGTTTCTACTTTGTATACACACTGATAAAATTCTTACTGTTTTTGCTCAAACTTTTTACCCTTTGGTGTGACTGTATTAGGCAAATAAAAATATAGGAAAATGTGACAAGAGAACAATAAAAATTAAAGTGTGGTTTTCCTTTAAATAGTTTATATATTACTGTGAGATGATATTTTCACACTATTAATTTCTGTTTTAAATATACAATTATTTACAAGTGCTATACCATTTGAATATATTTGAGAACAACTCTGCTAAGTGTTTTAAAACTTTTGTTCCCATGGTTTTTATTAAGCACGTACAGATGCAGAGGTCTTCAGTATTTACTGTGGATGTTTTAGGTTTCTTAGTAGAGTGGGGAGAGCCTCCCATTTTTTCAGTCCCTTATTCTACAAATATCTATTGCTTCCTGCATGCCAGGCACTGTGCTAGGCATAGGAGATCCCGTGGTGATGAAAAGGAAATCAAAATGAGACAAAAAAAGAATCTTTGTCTGAAGGCCAATGATGGTGAAAGAAGTCAATGAAATATGTACAAACATACATATATATATGTATATATATGTATATGTGTGTGTATATATATGTGTGTGTGTGTGTGTTGTGATACATACAATGCAAGAAAACTCTAGGAAACTAAAGTGTATTTATAATAGAGTTTGAGGACAGATGAAAAGGACAGAGAAGTCTTTTTTTTTAAGATTTTATTCATTATTTTTAGAGAGAAGGGCAGGAGGGGAAGAAGAAAGGGACAGAAGCATCAATGTATGGTTGCCTTTCACCTGCCTCCAGCTAAGGACCAGGCTGGGGACCTGGCTTGCAACCTGGTTATGTGCCCTGGCTGGGGAATCGAACCAGTGACCTTTGGGTTCACATGCTGGCATCTTATCCACTGTGCCACCAGCCAGGGCTTTAGAAGTCTATTATTAAAAAGTAACATATATAGCACATTGATCTAAAACATTAGAAAGAATCAGGCAAGAAGGATAGGGTTGGAGAAGGGGAAGAAAGGATGACTGTTAGTGAGGATTCACTGCAGAAACAAGGCAGAAGTTTATTTTTCTTTTGCATAATTTTAGGTCAATATTGGTTGGACCACAATATCAGAGATGCTTGTTTCTTGGACTTTGTTTCCCTACCCTGTTGTCCACATTGGCTCCCATCCTGAGGCAACTGTCCAAATTCCAGCCAACTGGCAGAAGGAAGGGGAAAAAGGACGCCCCTGCTCACATCCTATTGGCCAGAACTTGGTTATATGGCAACGCTCCGTTGTAAGGAAGGCTGGGAAGTGTAGTCTTTATTTTGCGCAGCCATGTGCCCATAGTTGTATTCTTGAAAAAGAAGGGGATAGTGTTGAGAGATAAATGGCAGTCTGCCACAATTATTTACCATGTGAGAATCATAGTCTGGTTTATTTTCCCCCAGTGAGAGGCAGCTGGTCCCTCATCCTCTCTGCCACCTCCTGTCCTCCTGTTCTTCTTTTTTAATTTCTTTCTGCACTTTTTTTCAAAAGAAAATGATTACAGTGCATTCAGAGATGTGTGAGGTAAACTGAATCCCAGTGGACTACCTGCGATGGCCTGTTTGGGGAAATCACATTATAAATCTCTCCAACTAGTGAGTCCTAACTCTTGATCCTGGCATGAGTACAAAATTTCACTAGGTAGTAAATGGAAATTAATTACATACTGTTGGTATTGTGTTTAGTCCTTTGGTACCTGGCACAGAATCTAGTATATGGCTTACTAATTGCTTATTAATTCAGTTATTGACTAATAGAGATGAGAAGAAAGCACATGTGGTAGTTTTCAGTTGCCCACCAGGACAAATAGGAAGCAAAAGAAACTCAAGTTTGATTATAGGTAAAAATCTGTGTGAGTTCAAAATTGAAGAAGACCCACATGGATTTGGACTTCAGAATTGAAGTAACCTTATACTTCATCAGATCCTTCTTTTTATAGGAAAATGGAAGTTGGAATGGCTCAGTTACTTGGCAGGACTTACACAATTGTTGGTAGAATAATTGCTTTTTCAGCTATTTAAATGTCTCCAGAAAAGCTTTGTGGCAAAACCAGGAGTTGATCTGGTCTTTGGATGTGTGGTCTTGGCTAGGTGGAGAAGAAGACTTTCTAGACCTGTGTTTGAGTTAACTGCAAGGGCAACATGAATAATATGGCTTTTGAAAAATAATGAAACATAATGAGAGATTAGAAATGTCTTACAGTAGATAGGAATTCATTGAGGGACCTTTAGTGGCCAAGTGTGTCTACAAGAGTGGCAGAATGACATTGTGTAACTGTCCTAAGAAACAGTTATTGGATTTACCATTTTAAACTTTCTTTTCAAAATTTTGGTAGCAGAGTGATAAAGGCACAGTTTCTGGAGCTAGAATGCTTGATAACTGTAGGAAAGTTACTTAATTTAGCTGTTCTTCAATCATCTGATCTGTAAAATGTGAATAATAATGATGCCTACCTCCTAGAGTGGTACAGATTTTTAAATGAGTTAATATAGAAGAAGAGCTTTTGACAATGCATGGCACATGGTTGGTGTTAGCTCTCATTTTTGTTAGAGTTATTAGAGAAGAGTAGATAATAAAATGAATACCTTGGACTCAAAGTATGAGTCAGAACATTAGAAATACCATTGCCTTATGAGTTTCACCTTATTTTATTCTTCTACTGCCTCATTCCGTACAACTCATAACAGGGTAACTCTCTTCTATGGTAACGGGAGAGTATGCATTTTGTCATATTTCTGATTCCTAAAAAAAGGACCTCATCACATTTACTACTGTTGAATTGTAGCTTAAAAGAATTATGCGAATTATTATATATCAATTGCCCACTCAGATTTAGTTCCTAACCATTAGCCATGATTCTACAGCCTGCAGAAAACACTCCCCTTAAAAGCTTTTTAATTATTAAATATTTAATATAGGGAGAGTCAGGTTGGCTTTAGCTCTTTAAAAACTTGATCTTAAGGGATTGATAAGTCATGTGTATAAGCATTGACTATAAAACCATCAAAAGCTTCATGTATACATGAGTAGAGACTGAGATAAGTTGACCATTCTGAGGAAAGTCTGAGAGGGGGAAAGAAACAGAAGAAGTGAAATTTTTACCTGGAACATATTGGTGAGATTTACTTCTTAAAAATTCAGCTGTGAGATTAGGCCAAAATAAAGTTGTAACATATTAAACTAGAAAAGATAATTAATTGAACTTTTAAATTTGTTTTCTTTTAGACTTTATTTTCATTGGTTTGTTCAATGAATATATTTTTTTATTACCAATGACCTTGGAGTAGCAGTTGCTAGAGTTAACAGTCAGGTGACACATCCAGAGCTGGGTATAAGATATGCGGGTGAGAAGGAGGAGAGGGGAGGGTTTTGCGGGGTGGTCTGGAAATCATCAGAACTGTTTCACACGCACTGGTGAAATGACTTATTGTAAGGGCCTATGCCAGAGATCCCGGGGACTTAAATCAGGCTGGTGGTGATAGGAAGGGTCCCTTGCAGCTGACGGAAACAATGTGCAGCTGGCCGCTGAGCTGATTTGCAGAGAGAGGACAGGGCACCTGGGGACTGGCAGTGATGTAGGCAGCACAGGGAAAGGGAAGGTCCAAGATGGTTACAGGACTTGCAGCGAGTTTCTGATGGGATCTTGGGTTTTAAGCAGCCATCTTAGGAGAGAGAGAGTGTGAGTTCATATGGTCAAATATTAAAGAGTGATAATATTTAAAAGAATAATATAAATAAATACAAGAGTTTAATATTACAAGCTTTCCAAAATAAAAAAAGGTCATTGTAAATCTCATCTACATGACTGACTTCTGTATATTCAGTTCTAATCATATTGATTTGCTTTACAGCTATATCATTGTGTGTGTATGTGTATGTATATATCTATATGTGTGTGTGTATATATACACACTTTTTGCTTTTCACTTTTATTTTTTTATTTTTAAAAAGATTTCATTTTATTATTTTTAGAGAGAGGGGAAGGAAAAGAGGCAGAGAGGGTGGCCTTTCACCTGCCTCCAGCTACAGACCTGGTTGGAGACCTGGCTTGCAACCTGGTTATGTGCCCTGGCTGGGAATCGAACCAGCAGCCTTTGGGTTTGCAAGCCAGTGCCTTATCCACTGTGCCACCAGCCAGGGCTTTTCACTTACTTTTAGATTAGAAGCATTTCCCACACAGCTATATGTATTTCTTTAAGTATACTTTTAATGGTTGCATGGTTAAGAATTGTAGAGCTGGAAGAAGTATTAGTTATTTATGATATTATAGATGTGGTGAAGTTTATGTGATTTTCATGAAATTGCATATATTTGTAATGTTTAGATGCTGAAATTGCGGATTGAAACTTGGGAGAAATTGTGGGTCTAGAAATAGATTTGTCAGGCCTCTAGTTAGAGATAAGGGTTATGAGAGTTTGCCAAAGGAAAGAATTTAGAGTGAAAAATAAGAATGGTTAATTTGTTCAGATGAATAGCGAAGTTCATGATAATTGAATATTTACATATTTTTCTACGTATATCTAGTACAGTATTTCCTGGAATTAGGTGCTAAGAGCACATCTGATGAATCAATAAGTATCATATAAAGGCCAGAAAAGAACCTGAGACATGAGGATAAACCAATGAGTAGTTGGAAATGTTTTCCAAACTTGGCACTCTAGCAAAACCTTCCATTGGCTAAGAACATCTCTTGGAAGAGCTATTTGCCAGGATTTGGGCAATTTGAACCAGGTGAAGTTATTTTTCTATCTGTTACCTCAGCTTAAGGGAAGTCAGTTTAAGTGGTGAGTGATGTCCATTTCAGGTGATAAAATAATTTCGCTTACCTTTTTGTGTCTAAATAAAGATGGGGCAATAGCTTAGCCACCTGCTGCTACCGTTTGCCTGAGACTTCTGGAGCACAGGGAAAACCCAGTCCATTATGACTGGATTTTTCAAATCATAATGCTCATCCCCGACCCACCCGAGATGTCCTGGGCTGTCCCTCTGAGGCTTTTGGAAGCAGAGTGATGTTGCTGAGGCTCCAGCTGTATCTATAAGCATGTGGGGCATAAATGATACAACACAGAGGTTCTTAACAAGGGACCACTTTGCCACCCCCCCCCCATGGACATTTGGCAATTTCTAGAGGCATTTTTGGTGGTTCTGGGCAAGGGAGGGTCCCTGCACCTGTAGGGTGGAGGTGGGAGATGCTGCTTGACACCCTACAACGTATGAGACAATCCCCTACAATTTGACCAAAATGCCTGTAGTGTTGGGGCAGAGGAACTGGGGTGGAAATAATCTCTATCTTGGGCATCCACATTTTAAAAAGGGATGATGAGAAAAGGTTCTTTGAAATTGTAGATGTGTACTTTGGAACGCCCCCACTCTAAAAATAGACCTCCGGCCCCTCTGCAGCAGACTGAGCCTGCCTTGTTGCTGGTGCATGACCCAGGACGGAAGGAATCATTTCTATTTCAGGACCCAGGTACTTCTAGCTGTTCCCTCCATGAGGCTGCGCATGCAGAAGTTGGCTGTGCCTGGCACCGAAGAGAAAGGCTTGTCGCTGAATTTTTGTCCTGGTTTCTGCTGAATGTGACAAAGTTAAAAAAAAAAAAAAGGACCAGAATGTCTCTAAATAGAAGGGATTATGCAGTTACTTTTCACTTTATGAAGTTCCCAGCCAGTATACATGAGAGATGGGAGAAAATAGGCATTAAGTAACAAAGCTAAATGTGCAGGTAGAGCTAAAGCTGGGGTTGGAAATGTGCCTGGCGTTAAGGATGTCAAGAGTCTGCTCTTCCCCGTGCAAGGAAAGACGAGGCCTCCTGGGGGCTGTACCCTGGTGCTTAGTTACTCTCCTGAGATCTAGGAGATGATTTTGTTTGATTTGACTTATTAATAACACCTGATATTTGGAAAAATGAAACTACAGTCACCTCAGGAAGCACTCATGTATACATTAAGATGGTTTTAGTAGTTTAATAAAGAGGAAAAGAAGAATTCCTTATTTGTTCAATATGCCCCCATGTCCTCGATGTGCCTTTGGGTGGATTGACCACCAAATCAACTTGTTTCCTTTTATTTTTTTTAATTTTTATTTTGGGGGGGGGTGGCGGGCCAAGGCATGTATTGAAAAGACCTTGAAGGGTGGAGTACACCATTTTCTTTCTTTTGTTTTCTGAAAGGCTTTTTTCTTTTTTAATTTAATTTCATTGTTGTATTACATCCATCCCCTTTTTCCTTCCCTCTGTCCCCCTCCCCACCCACCCATTCCCCACAAAGTCAATCCCACCTGTTGTCCATGTCCATGGTTCCTTTATACTAGGTTCTTGTCTAAACTGCTCCCCTTCCTTGCCTCTTCCTCCCTCCTCCCCCCAACCACCTTCCCCCTGACCACTGGAGGCCTATTCACTGTATTCATATATTTAGTTCTCTTTTGCTTGTTGTTAGTTTTGTTCATTATTGTCCTGTAATGGGTGAGATCATATGATACTTGTCCTTCACTGACTGGCTTATTTCACTAAGCATAATACTCTCCAGCTCCATCCATGTTGTTGCAAAGGGTACAAGTTCCTTCTTTCTTTCTGCTGTATAGTATTCCATTGTGTAAATGTACCAAAGTTTTTTGACCCAATCATCCACTGATGGGCACTTAGGCTGTTTCCAGCACTTGGCTATTGTAAATAGTGCTGCTATGAACATAGGTGTACATAGGTTCTTATGAATTGGTGTTTCAGGATTCTTTGGATATAGTCCAAGTAGTGGAATTGCTGGATCAAAAGACAGTTCCATTTTCAGTGTTTTAAGGAAACTCCATACTGTTTTCCACTGTGGCTGCACCAGCCTACATTCCCACCAACAGTGTACAAGGGTTCCCTTTGCCCTGCATCCTCGCCAACACTTGTTGTTTGTTGATTTGCTGATGATTGCCATTCTGACAGGTGTGAGACGGTATCTTATTGTGGTTTTAATTTGCATCTCTCTGATGACTAGTGATGTTGAGCATTCTTTCATATGCCTCTGGGCCTTTGTATATCTTCCTCAGTGAGTTGTCTGTTCAGGTCCTTTGCCCATCAACTTGTTTCTTGATGGAACTTTTGTCTTCTTTCCTGAGTTTACTTTATTAATTATACATGTTACAAAATACTGAATTTAGACTTCTATGAAAAGATAAAAGCAGCACTACAGCTAGTGTTCTCTGTGCAGGGTCCTGATAAGCTTTCCCAGAGCACAGTGTATTTTTCCAATCATAATGCTCCTAGCAACTTATCATAAAACCTTATTTTATGACTGTCTTCAAAACCAGACATTAGCCCTGCAAGATCAGGGATCAGGGCCCTTTTTGTTCACTGTGTGCCCAACACCTAGCACCAGATCTGACCCCTGGCAGACACCTCAGTCAGTACTTGCTGACTAAATGCATGGGAACCCGAGTAATGAAGCACACAAGTGGACACATAAAGTGGACAGGCAGTCACTGTCCAGTAAGTTCAGAATCACCTCCTTACTCCCTGGAAATGGTCCTGCTAAGGACTCATTTGAACCTTTAGCACAAATGAAATCTTTGAAAGGCATTAGGCAATTTACCATTTACCATGATTAGTACCAAAGCCAGGTTCTCAGCAGAGCATAGCAGATGACAGGTGGGAAAATGTTCCAGAAATCTCACAGGAGGTGCCCTGTGGTTAGTGGACGTGGTTTTCTTGCTGTCCAGAGTGAGGTCCCCCCAAATGGTTGGACATCCCAAAAGGTGGCTTACTAAATTCTGATTGCTCTAACCAGGTCATCTGAAACTTCGGCATGGGGTTGCAAAAATGACCTTCAGCCCATCATAGCACCTAGATCTGACATTCAGATTCCCAGGACAGTTTTCAACTGGTCTGTCTTATCACATCCGCTACACATTTCACACTAATAACCAAGCACACAGGTGCACAGCGCCACTGACTGCTGACCACGGACACTTCCTGAGGGTGGTTACTCATGTGGACAGTGCACGGGAGGGATGGAGCCTGAGCCGGGACTCGCCTGGCCTCCCCGGGCCCCACGAGGGCTGTACACAGGGTGGGTGTCCAAACGTCAGACCTAACTACCATACTGAGGAGCTTATGAATCTAAAGGGGGTGGAGAGGGCTCGCAGATTTAAATATTATAGCCGAACTGGTCCAAATAAATGCGGTAGAAAAGCCTTTACGTTTTCTGCCTGTGCTGGGATCGTCACATATGTAGCAACTATATCTGTATTACTGCATTTTGAACAAGGAATATTATTGTTCTTCAACAGATGAGTATGTTACTTTATTGATATTTAATAGAAAGCTTTGGGAAACAGATGGAGGAGGAAGGAAAGATTTTAGCCAGGCTGACAAGACCTCTTTAGCAGGAGGGGACAACGGTGGCAGGATGACACCTAGGTTTCAGATACAGTGGCCATTCCCTTCTACCGAGGGAGTTCCCTGCACCACGTTGCCAAACACGCCCATCAGTCCCTTTCCACCAGAGTGACTGGAATCTGTCCTTCACTTCATCGACATCTTACAAAGTATCTGCTTTGTCGCTTCGATTTCCGATTTGCCTCAGTGCAATTAGGTTTAGTTGTGATTTGTTGGCCTGACCAGCCCTAAGGTAAAGCATGCAAAACACTTAACGTAGAGCGTTTAAATTGATGTGCAGTAAGGTGCCAACTTATCTTCTAGCTTGGCTCATATGTCACCTCATCGGCAAAGTCTTTCTTCTGCAGTCACGATGTCTTCTAATCTTCAAAGATATTATATACAGTAGTCCCCCCACCACTTATATGTGGAAGGTTCGCTCCAAGATCCCTGGTGGTTGCCTAAACTTTGGATAGTACCAAATCCTATATAAATACTTTTTTTTTACCTACACAGAAGTACTTTTTCACTGAGATGAAGCACTTTACAGCTTCTCTTTGGCATATCTGAATTGCCAGATTCTTTTCATTTGTGCCAATTCTAAAAATAAACCAGCTTCATTTTCTCCTTTCCAGTCTTTTTTTTTTTTTTTTTTTTTTTTTTAACCCAGGGTTTCTATATACATTTGAAAATACAGGGTTGCTTCTTGCATGTAGTGGCTTTTCAATTATTTTTTTAGTGATTGGTAATGTTGTAGCCTTTGTAATGACTTTTTTCCCTTTAATGGAAGACTTTGGGCCTTTTTTCCTATCCTTTTAGCTCATTTATAGAGGCAGTGCCAGCAAGATGCTGTCTATACATCTCACGTTCCTGCTGTTCAGTAATAATGTAGTCAGTGTGATTTCAGGACCCCTTGAGGGGTGTATTTTTAGTAGAATTGCCCTTGATAGTTAGATGTTCCTGTTTGCCTTAAGGCTAATGTGCTCAGAATGTGAATTAAAACATTCTTGCCCTCTCAATATGCAGTGGAAGTCAGCCACTGTAAATTAACTTGTTGTCACTCTTTAAGTCTCCTTTCATCCAGGCTGTGATTTAATTCGGTGAATTAATGCTTGCTAGGTATGGGGCATGTTAACTGTGTTTCCACGTAGCATTTTTGATAAGTCATTTCTGTCTGCGGCATCATCCTTGCTAGACGCTGCGTGCCTTTTATGTATCTTGTGAGTCATGCGGGCCACGGGCACTGTCAGCCCTGTCACGGACACCTGCTGTGCTTCCAGCACAGCAAATTGTGTGCGAGCGGAGGAGCTGGCTTCCTTGCTGCACTCCGCTTTCTGTCCATTGTTGTTTGCTGTGTGTGGTTGCTGCATAGAGCCCAGTGAGTCTAGGTGATGGTAGCCTATACCAATTGGTATGTTGGTAGCCAGGCATCAGGTGTGGAAAGCCTTTCTTCAGAGATCTTCTGAATAAAATCAGCGCTGCGGGGTGCAGGGAGCCTGTTTGCTGCAGACTTTTGCTGCCAGGCCTCCCTGTGCATTTCCCAGACTCCCCGCGGCAGAGGGAGTGGAGCCCCCCAGCCCCCTGAGACGTTGGTTGCCAGATACCACCCACTCGCCTCCCTGCCCGAAAGCTTCTCTGTAGGCGCGGCTCCTGCTTCCTCTGGCCACTGCCGCCAGAAAGCAGCTCTGGCTCACGGGAAGCTGAGTGTTTCCTTTCAAACCTACTTTTGTGCACTTGGTATGAATCTACGCAGGATAGAAGGCAGAACATCAATTGACAGTCCTATAAGAAATGTTGTTAACCATCATTATGTTTATATTGCCAAGAATTGCCAGTTGTCATTCTTTATTGTGAATACCTATAAAGTCAAGAACCCAAATGGAGCCATGCACCTCCCCCGCCCACAGAGGGCCACCTCCACCAGCCGTTTTCTCATTCCCTCCTACCCACCTGACATAGATGGGGGCGGGCGGAGAAAATATACCCTCAAGGAAAGGAAGCTGTGCGAAGCAGCGAAAACCTAAAGTGAGAAAGCATCATGTGAGAAAGACTGAGGGCCTTTCAGATGCTCAGTGGATGTTAGAGCCTAAAGGTAAGATTGTAAATAAGTTAAAGAAATTATTGTTTTCTGAGGCTGGACCTGCTCTGAAGTTAATGCAACAAAGAGATGTGATAGAGACCATGTTAGAGACGGTGATCTGGGAAAGTGGCTTGCCTCGGAGGGGGTAACATTTGAACTGAGACCTGAAAGAAGCCAACTAAATGAGTGGCATGAAGAGCAAGCATAGGAGGAGTCAAGGACAGGAGGGCTTCCAGCAAAGATACAATGAAGACAGGGGTATTAGAAGATGTGACCTCTCCCCAGGCCAGGCCTGGTGACTGTTATCCACAATTTTCTTGCATACCAAACCCCAACTCCACAAAGATAGTCATTAAGCAAAAGAACACCTTTTCCTATGAGGCCTTAGATCAGTTGCTCCCATAATCCTTCTCTTCTAGCTAGCATGGCATTGGGATGATTTTTAACAGGAATAGTTGGTTCTTGGATATCAGGCACCTTAAACTGAGGGGCAGACTCACAATAAACTTACCTGACTTTGTCAAATCCCTTCCTTCTTTCCTCTTTAAATTATATACATATGAGTCTGTCTGGAAGAAGTCCAGCCATTGTTAATATGAGAACAGTCTGTGCAACATCAATGTAACCTGGCAACCAAGGAGATTGGACCGGAATGCACATGCGTGAACAATGATGACCTCACTGTACTAGCCAGTGAGGGCCATAGATGCTGTTGAGAGAGCATGAGTACTGTGTGGCCATCACATTCAAAATGACTGAGCAGGTGGAGCGATGAATCAGCATCAGATTGAGCTTGAATATTCCTCTGTGGAAACTATTTGGATGATTGAGAAGGTTTTCAGGGATGATGCAATGAGTGCAAAGATACAAAACAATGAAAACAGCTGCAGCTATCAGCAACTGGCGATGGGCAGCTGCATCACAACAATGTACCTGCTTATGCATCATGTCTCGTGCAGAAGTGTAGTTTTTTTGTGAAACATCAAGTCATCCAGGTGCCTCACCACCAGCCCCCTTTTCCCCCAGCCCAAATAGAGTAGCCTTTGAAAGGGAAGAGACTTCAGACCATCAGTGAGATTCAGCAAGATATGACAGGGCAGCTGATGGCAATTGGGAAAACTGCGTGAGGTCCCAGGGTGCCTACTTTGAAGGGGACTGAGGCTTCGTTGTCCTATGTATAGTGTTTCTTCTATCTTGTATCTTCAAGAAATGTCTCTATTTTTCATATTACATGGCTGGGTACCTTCTGGACAGACCTCATATTTGTTTTCCTAATGTTGGCCTGGCTGTTGACTTAGAAGGAGATATTAGAAGAGAGTCCCTATCCCATCTACAACTGCACTTTGTGGTGTGCTGATGAGCAGTATAGCCTGTGTTAGGTTAATTTGCTAGGCTTCAGTGCTCTTTCACAAACTGCAGGACCAGAAGAGAAACATTCTCAGAAGGCTGCCACCAACAGGTCAAGGTGCAGGCAGGACATGGCTGTTGGGTTTTGGACCAAGGAGCAAGAACCAGCATTTGGCTACCAATGAGCAAAGTTGCAGGAGCCAAATGGACAGGGAACAGAGTCTGGCATCTTATCTCCAAAATGAGAAGCAATTCTTCAAATGGCACAGGCTTTCATTGACCTGTTCTCTAATCGCTCTACAAGTAGAAAGTGAGATTTTTAAGGGTTGTTAAAGATCTTGCAAATGTCACCAATTTGCTGTCTATATATCTTAGGGAATAAGGGGAACCTAGGAAAAGGAAAGTGCCCATTAAAGAATTCCTAATTCCCTGTGGGTTTGGGAGGGAACAGCAACAGAAAAGTACAGTGATGCTTGGGGGTAGGACAAAGTAGAAACAGTAATAGCAAAGTGGTTCAAGGCACCGAGTCAGATTATTGGGGTCAAAGCTCCACAATCTATTACCTGAGTGATCTTGGGCAGCTTATTTAATTCTTCTGAGCATCAGTTTCCTTATCAGTAAAATAAAGATGGCAACAATGACACGTATTTAAAGCAATCTAGATCATTATAGTATATACAGTATATATAGTATATATAGTATATACAGTATAGTGCCCAGCACATAAAAGCTGGCCATTTGATTTTCATTATTATTTCAACAGACCTCCTGGAGTTGAGGCCTGTCTCGCAGTGGCCCTTCCCTGGGGGTGAGGGTCGCAGCCCCTATTTGTTAAAGTATCTGTTTCTATTTCATTTAACTGTGTGTGACTGCTAACTAGAGAGCAGTGGGTGGAATAGCAACATGGTTGATAAAGAACAAAGGAGTCATAAACAAGACTGCACAGAGGGCCTATAGAATAAAGCTTACTTTCTGAATTTTTAACCTCTTCTCTCTTCCTCCTTCCCTCACTTTATTGGTAAAGGTTTTACTCTGCATAACCTACACCCCGACGTTTGACCTGAACGGGAGTGCCGTGCTGAAGATCGCGGAGGTGAGTGCCTGCAGCTCCCCGCCCTACGTGCTGCCCTGCTTGTGCTCTTGCTTCCGGCAGTCTCACTCCAGCTGGCGTAAACGTGGGTGGGGGGAGAGCCCTTCCTTCCCCGGGACCCTGGCCGTGGGAATTTCCCCGGCTGCCATGTGGTCCAGCATCCTAAGTCATGGCACCCTGCATGCTTTGTTTCACTTACCTTTAGTCTTAACCCTGGAAATAACAGTACTGGTTCTCCCGACCTGGCCACATTTTAGGTGTTGCATCTCCGATTACATGTTTCGTCTGTCTTATGTAAGTTTAACTGAAAAGTACTTGATTTCTTAAAAACGGTTTGTAAGAAATCAAATATGGACTCAGAGAAATGTTTACCGATTAAATTTCATTCCTGTCTCCCAAACCCTGATGAGCACATTCTGTAGCTCTCATTGGGAAGCCTCCCTTGTCCGTCTGTCCGGCAGCTTGGAGTCACAGGCCATCCAGCACGTCAAACTCGGCTTCTCAACTGCTTCTCAGCCTTTGGGTTTCGGAAACCTCATCCTTCCAAAGCTGTACTTCAATGTGCTTAGACTAATTCTTCTTCCATTTCTTTAAGATTTGTATATTTTGACATTCCAACCTTAACGAGGGCATGGTATTCTGTGTTCTGAAATTCTAGAGAAAAAGTAATCCAAATAGTGGTCATGATTTTTTTTTTTTAACAATATAATTACTATTTATTGAGTGTACCAGGTAGTGCTAAACACTTTGGGCAGGTTTTCTTTTTTTCATCATTCTTTTTCCTCATCATTATTGAAGTATAATTGACAAATAAATGTATATATTGAAGCTGTACTACTCAATGTTTTGATACATGTAGACATTGTGAAATAGTCACTGCAATCAAGCTAATGGACACACCCATCACCTCACATTGGTAGCATTGTCCTAGGTAGTATTTATATTGGTCTGTTCATGGGATTTTACTGTGTGATGTGCCATTAAATGGTGACAATTAAGAGGAAATTATTTGAGCACATATAACATATTTATATGTCTATCAAAATAAGAAGCAGATAATTGGCCTCTCACTACATATAAATCAGCTCTCAAATGTGTATTTATATCTGTGGAAAGAACACTTTAGCATATTTATGTTTTACTCTGTGTAGGTAAAGAAAGTGAATAGCTATCAATATGTTTTCAATTTAATTTTAAATGCTACCTATGAATACTCTTATTATTTGCAAGTTCACTTCTTTTTTCTTATGGCATTAACACTTAGAATGAGATTTACCTTCTTAACAAAGTGTTAAGTGTACAGTACAGTAATGTAACTATGGAACAATGTGATAGAGCTGATCTTTAGAACTTACTTGTCTTACATAATTGAAACTTCACACCCTTTGAATAGTAGTATCTCTACCCATCTGGCCCTTGGCAACCACCATTCTACTCTCTGCTTCTCAGAATTTGAACATTTTAGATGCCCCATTGCTTTTAAAATGACAAATGTAGTTTTTGATCACAGCAAGAAACAGGGATAGCATGTAAGAGGCAGGCCTTGCCCTGTGAAGGAGGAGAAAGGAAATGCAGCAGGTCCCCTGAGGGCTGGTGGGGGAGGCAGAAGTTGTTTCAGAGCCCTAAGTCGGGAGGAAGACCTCCAGGAAGGCCAAGCTGTCCCTCCAGAGGAATAGGTCATCTCTATCATCCTTGTAAGAACCAGTTTTCAATAAGAATCTGAAAGATTTGGAATGTGATTTCTGAACAGGGAATGCGCACTGCCATGGGCCACCCCAGGTGGGCGGTTCCCAGAGGGCATCAAGAAGCCAGAGGGGAGACTCAGCAGATGGAGTGACACAGCAAAGCACTGTTGGCTCTACCAACACCAAGAAAATAAAAGAAAGCTTTGTTTTGAAGAAATTATCAGCCCAAGAGAAACACAAAGATAAAGGCCTGGAGCTTGGAGGTAAAAGCAGGGGCGTTGAATGGGTTCAGGTCTAAATCTGTCACCGCCCTCCCGCAGCATCATGTTGCCTTGGATACTGCCCTGGCTTTTGCTAGTTCTCTGTAAAAGCAGTGCTAACGGAACCCATCCCACGGTGTGGCTGGGACAACTGGACAAGAAAAGTAGAATGTATGTGAATAGCTTTCCATGCAGGTCTGGCCACGTAGTAAATGCTTGCTTGGTGCTATTATGAAACTTCAGATTGGCGATGGTGTCCAGGTCACCGCTAAGTAGTGTTACAGCCATGACCCTGAAAGGATAGGTCATCAACGGGCCAGCTTCCAGAGAGAACAGTAACGAGCTCACCCTGCTTCTTGTCCTGCCTGCCGCCCTGAAATCTCCTAATTGGAAGAGAGTGTGTCGGTGTGCAGGCATTAGAGCCCAGAGTCAGACCACCATGCGAAACCTGTTATTGCCAATGCTAGCTTTGACTTACTATTCGTGATACAGGCCTGGGACTCTGATTCTCCAAAGGAAGAAGAACTTGGTAAAGATCTTAAATATAAGCTTTTCATCCTGGGTTTGATAAGGGTGGCCTTTCTTTTGCAATGTGCAGGCTCCCAGAAGGTGCTTTTAGGCTCACAAGAAGATTGTTCCATCTCCCTGTCTGTGGCAGGACTTACGATCTTGGCTTCCCCTCTCCCGGGCCCCTCTGAGATCCACCAGTCTGCTCTGGTGACTGGGCATTCTGGAAGATTCTCTAGCGCAGCAGGGATAGGGAGACCACTTTGAAATGACCCGAAGAGTCACCACTTTGAAGCACTTTTGATAAATGGCGATGTGCAGAATGGTCCCTCTGACCTGGATGGAACTCACCTTCAAAAGAGGAAGAAGAATCCCACCCTTCTGCCTGACCGGTCCATGGATAAGGACGTTTACATGCTTATTGGCTGAGGAAGGCTAAGTGATCCAGAGTGCGATGAGTACTACAGGTGCCTGGGCCAGGGGTCACTGTATCCAGCACCCATCAAAAAGCCACCAAGAAAAGCAGAGTAGCAGCCCTGATTCATCACAGCTGTACCAGAGTTAGCTCAGGTCTGGGGTCTCTACAGCCAGCCCCGCTCAGTCAGCAATTCTGAGGCTGCAAAGTCTGCACATAGAATCGCCTAGAAAGTATGAGCACAAGTAAGAAGCCTAGGGTTGCCCCAGAATTTCTAAGCTTTCAATCCTGGAGGAATTTAGGCGTGCAAATTTTGTGAAAGCCCCCTAAGATTCTGTTGGAGAAGCCAAGTTGAGAATCGCTGCTCTGATAGCTACTGTTGCCTCCAGCCAAGCTCTGTTGTAAAACCAGGTCAGAATTAACTGTTGTTCTCCTAAGACCTCAAGTGGGGTCCACCCACCAAACGCCTGGGCGGACCCTCAGGGCCAGACCCAAATGGATGAGTAAGAATCTGTCTTCTTATGAGATTCCCCTTATGACTCATATGCATATTAAAGTTGAGAAGCACTGCCCAAGTATGTATGGCATGATCTCATTAAAATGAGATCTAAAGGTCACGTGGGGCTAATGCCCAGGGGGGCAGCTGCCGTGCCTTGTGCCATGGTTAATCCGACCACCCCGAAAGTGTGGAGTCCCATCTCACAGCATCATCCTCTTGATAGCTTCCCCCCAACAAGTACAAGCTTTTGATTCTTCTAACCCCTTGACTTTCATCATCATCTCCTGCCAAATCTGCACACTTTCTCCTCATTTGTTGGTACGGCATCAAACGTGTTTCTCAAATGCTTTCGCAGTTGGATTCTGCTACAGAGTTAGCCCATGTTCCTTCTGAGTATGTGTTTGCACCAATAAGCCACAGGGTCAGCCTTTAAAAAAGAGGGGAAATGCCCCCCCAAAAAACAATCCATAGTTATATAATCTGGCATAAGAAGAGCATGGGGTAGATCTATTTACAAAAAAAGCATAGCAACAACTCGTGTTAGTGTATGGATCAGTAGTTATAAATATTAGATTATTAAATGAATAATGTATAGGTAACTTAAGTTGAAAGGATAATAGCAGAATCATCTGAAATCATTGTTTACTTCAGGTACACAAGATAATAAACATCTTTCATATAGGCCTTCATTTTATATACTTTTTTGAATTTGCAAAGTAGCTCACAGCCATTAGGTTTTTCACCATGGAAATTACTTAAGAAGTACTTTTTCATCACCAAAATGTCTGAAGTACAAAAGAGTGCTATACTGCCACTAAAAAAATATTAATAGTATTCTATAGACTTACGGAAACCCAATAATTTTTGCAGGCTCTCAATTGCTTTTCACCTGCTAAGTTAGCCTTTGAAAATCTGCATCTCTATTTTTAAAGTAGGACATTTCAGCCTAAAACCACCCCTTAGCTTCAGGAAGCTTTCCTGGTTGTAGCTGAATTTTCCATAAAAATAAGTCTTAAAAAACAAAACAAAACACCTTTTCTCCTCAAGTCACTTTTGATATAGCTAGGAAAATGATTTATAAAAACACCTTAAACCAGTTAAAATTGCTGTGGAAATGTTAGGAAAGAATCCAGATACTCTATTCTTTCTCCCTCTGGTCTACACTGACCATTACTCAAAAATAGTGCTTAGCCTGAAATCTTTTGATCGGGAAATGGGATGTGTACTTATGTATGAAAAATGAGGTTATTTCCCCAAGTTACTGCTGAAACTATGCAAGGATCATTAAGCATCTAAAATGTAAATAAGAGGGCCGCAGACTTCATTTGTTTGCGTCTAACTTACTTAATTAAACTGCAGTAATGAAAGTGTTTTTAGTACAGGGCTTTCCACAATACAAAAGGAATTAGAAATATTACCGAATTTAGAAATGGAGAATTTTGAAATATTCAACGTGTTTTTGTCCAATTTTATGAATTATTGAATTATATTTCCTAAAACTCCATGTGGATACTTAATTCTTCTCTTTATTGATTGAAAGCTAGGCCCAAGGTTTCTCTTCCTACCATACCCAAATAGGCAGAAATGTTGGGTTTTCCAAGGTTAGTTATCTTAATAGAAGAAAAGCTGTGGGAATAATAATTGCACAGGCCTTGGGGTTAAGAAAGAGGAGCTACCACAACCAGGAGTTCTGTGAAGCTAATTAGCACATGGTTAGTGATATTGTTTCATTAGAAAGATTTGGGGCATATTCTCATACCCGCTAAAGGTTCCTTTATGGGATTTTCTCAAAATGAGAAAGTCTAGTTCGTACATGTGTATTTTCTGGCCTGGTCATGGGAAACTTCTAGTCTTTGGTTCTGGAAGGCTTCCAGATTCAAGCAAAGTCCATCTCAAAGACCACTATTTCACTCTGTAAGAATCGTACTTTTAGGGACTTTTCCTCTTTCACATCATCTATCCATCTATCTCTCAGTTCCCAACCCCTGTTTAATAATAGTAGCTAATAACAGTTGAGTTTTTAGGGCATGTCAGTAATGGCATTTTTCATAAAATCTCCTTTAATCTCTACCACAATCAAACTAGATAAAGAATCCCGAAGAAAATGAGTGTAATTTGCCTGTCTAGACTCTTTATATCCAGACTCTTTATATTTCAAATACGTGCTGTTGACCCCTGAAATGTACTGCTTCCTGGTAACCTCCGTGTTACAAAATGTCAGCAGAATCTTGCCATAGTAATGTTGGCAACCAGTTGAAATTCTTAGGAGTCTTATCCACCTGGGACTTTTACCAAAGCATTTAGTTTGATAATGGCTTTAAGGTGTTTTTACATGTGAAGCAAAAGCATTGATGAAAAAAATTTGTGTGTTGTTTTTTTGTGACCATAGATGCCAGTGACCATTATGCATACAAGGTCTGTCCAGAAAGTATGGAGCTAATGTCAATATAATTAAAACAGTTTGTGTGGCCGATACCTTCGGGACAGACCTTGTATGCTACTTTCTTGGGCACCTTTACATAGTAATACCCAGTTTATGTTTTCTGAGCATATGTTACCATCAAAAGATCTGGAGTTTAGTTTTTTTGTTTGGGGGGGGGGTTGTTGTTTTTTAAGATTTTATTTATTATTTCCAGAGAGAGAGAGGAAGGGAGAGAGGCAGAGAGGGAGAGAAACATCAACGTATGGTTGCCTTTCACCTGCCTCCAGCTACGGAACTGATTGGAGACCTGGCTTGCAACTAGGTTATGTGCCCTGGCTGGGAATCGAACCAGCGACCTTTGGGTTCACAGGCCAGGCCCTTATCCACTGTGCCACCAGCCAGGGCTCTGGAGTTTAGTTTTGTTTAGTTCCACTTGTTACCCCAGGGAGCATCAGAAACATTGAAGCTCAAGACCTGCTGCCAAAGATTTCAGTCTGATGATTCTAGTTGTCATTGAAGTATTTTTTTAATTGAGCTGTCTTACAACTGTTGAAGTGTTCAGTGGTACCTTTTGTTTTAATCTAATTATTTCTGAGACAAATAAAGTATTCTACAATTAAGGAGCAGCTAGTCTCCAGGTATAATCCAGAAGAAACGTACACAGGTGACCTGAGCCATTTTTCTTGGAAGTATCTCATTGGTTATGTTCTCTGTAAGGTTGGGAGCAATAACCTTCCCTCTTGGTAAGAGAAGCAGCCAAAAGAGCCCAGGCCATTGTCCCAAACCAGCCAAGGCCACTGGAGCAAGGAAATTTTAAGGGACTGTTTTCTCTACTTTTCCCCTGGAAACCCTTTCTTTTCTCTTTTATGGGCCAATCTCTTTACTGGCTCTGGTTTGACTCCTCCAAGGTTTCTCTTCTTTGGCTACTTAATGCCAGATGGGCTTTGAGCAAACTAGTTGTTTTGTGAGGAATTTCCACGCTTCCCTTTAATCTCTGATGTGCATGGCTCCTAAACAATTTACTTGGAATTAGAAGACATAGGAACAGTGCAGAGTTCCTCTTTACCTCCTTCTGGGCCGGTTTAGAGGCAGAGACTGGAGTTCAGTAGACCTTGTATAGACCCAGCAGAAGACTCTTCCTGAGAAGGTGTAAGAATTTCTGCATTAAGGTGTCTTAGTCCATTTTAATGTGTTAGCTAAGCCAAGGAGAGACGGACGAAGGAGAGGGAAGTAACTATCAACGTTTCTCCATGTGTGCCTGGACGCTTTAAGAATTTCATTTTAGGCCCTGACTGGTGGCTCAGTGGTTAGGTACCAACCTGCGAACCCAAAGGTCACTGGTTTGATTCCCAGCCAGGGCACATAACCAGGTTGCAAGACAGGTCTCCAGTCAGGTCAGTGGCAGGTGAAAGGCAACCGTACACTGATGTTTCTCTCCTTCTTTGCCTTCCTCCCTTCCCCTCTCTCTAAAAATAATAAAATATTTTTAAAAATAAATAAAATACTACTCTCAAAAAAAAAAATTTCCTTTCAGCGAGATCCAAAGGAAAACCAGCAAATTTCTCTACCCCAACATGGTGCTTGGACTTCCAGTTCGCACCGTGTGTGTATGTGTGTGTGCTGTGTGTTTGCATCAGCAGGACCCACTGAATGAGGAGCTTCCTGTTACATACCTACCTGTTACTGCTTCCCACCAGGAAACAGCCTAGTCACTGATATGTCTTTGTGACTCAACATATTGTTTAGACTTGCCTTGTTAATCAGAAATTTTGGTTCTGATGTGATCAATAAGCATTCACAGTCTTCCTGGGATAAGAAACAGTTCTGTTGTTTTTGTAGCTTAATCTCGAATCCTTTTTATTTTTACCACTGTAAATTTTTTTTTATCGCCGTAAAAAATTTTCCAGTGGGAAACCTGCTAGCTGTTCTCTTTGTGGAACTTATTATCCAGTGTCATGCACTGTTCTGACAAAGCTGGGCTGCTAACCCCATTCAAGTGGAAAAGAGAAGGTAAATGCACAAAGTGGAGCTTATACACATTTTGCAAAGTTAAGCCAATTATGGAAGCTATTTTAAAATGTATCACTTTGACCCATCTTGATGATCTGCCACTTTTCACTTTGATGCTTAGCA
This sequence comes from Noctilio leporinus, assembly GCA_004026585.1. Taxonomy (NCBI): domain Eukaryota; kingdom Metazoa; phylum Chordata; class Mammalia; order Chiroptera; family Noctilionidae; genus Noctilio; species Noctilio leporinus. The sequence goes on from PVIW01002155.1 coordinate 156,101, forward strand.
TGGAATAATAGCGATTTCTACCCCGGGTGTAACCTAGTACTGTTATTTATCAGTCTACTTGCTTGGTGACATAAAGCTTTTATTGCTACGCCTGGCTTGCAGACTTGGGTTGTTTTGTTCTTTTCCTGCTGCTGTTGAACAGGGTTTGGCTTACTTCACTAACTGTGTTTTTGCTCTCAGTTGTGTTTAGCATGCCGTAAAGCTGGATGTCCACAAATGCATGAAATGATCAAAATGTCCATTACGAAACTCCTCACTGCCCTGTGTCTTCGTGCGTTCCCTGGTGACCAGGGGCCTGTGGCTTTGCACAAGGTACTTGACCTGGTCCTTTGAGCCTCTGACAGAGGCCCAGGACTGAGGCTTTTCAGTGTCAGTTCTACACTACGAAAGCAAAGGGCATGGGACGTAGAAGTGGCCATGGAGAGGTGAAAAGGAGAAACTGATGAGCCCTTTCCTAGAAACTCAGCCTGCGTTTGGACTTGGTGTTCTCTTAGCTTTTCTGATTCAGTGCTCATTTTCGCACTGCCCCATAGTAGAAAAAGAAAAACATTCACAAAGTAAAAATATCATTGGACTTCAAAACAGTGGCAGGTTTATCATTGAAACCCTACTCTATGAACCTCATCATTTCACTGATTTATTATTATTATGGTTAGTATACGAAACTTTTCTTTAGAAGATGTTAGGATAGCTGAAAGTATTTCTTTCTGGGCATCTAAAGATAGCAAGATTATCACACACATGCTCATTTTTATATCTAAAAGATACCTTTTTATTATTTATACTCCCAAATTTGGCAGGATGAGCTTCTTAGATTAATCCTTTTTTAAAAAGCAGAGTGAACATGCTTACTTTTTTCCTTAATAAAATGCTTCTTGCCATAAGCCATTTTTACTGTTTTACCTTAAAAACTGAAAAAGGTGAGGATATTAAAAGTTGAAGGAATCCACTTGGTACTTGGGAAGTTGTCTGTATATAGCACTGTTTATGTTACTTAAAATCCAGTTCCTCATGTGCCTAAGGTGACTAATACAGTCTTTTTAAGGAAGATTTTATAGCAGGTATGTCTCTTAGTATTCAGTAGAGTTGCGTTTATATTAATATAAAGTGTGTGGTTCACCTCTCAAAATAGCTGCTCTTTCATCTTGAATGCTTCTGAGACTTCAAATTTCTCCTGAAATTTAAGCTCAGTGATCTGAAAAAAATCAACAGTTTATAAGGATTTCTTGGGAAAATGTAAGATTTAAAGAAAACTTGAATTCTGGTATATAAATAGCACTAGGGTGCCCAATTAAACTGTAGGGAAAGAAAATACTTATTTTTCCCTAGTTAATTTTACCAAAAAGGTGATTATAGTGAGGCTTGCTGGAAATGAGCTTGTGCATTAGCAGCAGCAAAAGTTAACATTTAGTCTCTGTCCCATCTCAGTTATCAATCATCAAATTAAAATGGCCATTTAGGTGAGAACCCAGTGCTTTCCAGGCAGATAACATTGGTGTTACTCCTAGAAGAATAGTTTAGGTACCCTACATCCCTTCTTTTTCTTTTTGTAGGTCTAAATATGCTTAGTAAAATGGGAAGGCTAGCATGCCTCATGGAGAGGAAAACAGCGGGCCAATTTAAAGCATACATTTGTTTCCACACCCCTATGCCTTACAGAGAAATCAGAGGCACTAAAATCTGGAAAGTCATGACATTGAGCATCATCATCTTCAAGTGAGGGATTTTTTTTCCAAGTAGGGATTTTTCCAGGCTGCAGCCCTCCGGGAGTCCCCTCAGATTCCACCCGTCATTCACACTTACAAGACCCAGGTGGGCCACAGCTGGCATTATATTCCTTAGGCAGGATATAGGGCAGCGAGCAGACACAGGTCAATGGCCTGCACTCAGCTTTCACAGAAAGCTTCACACCAGTTCCAAGGGCACTTTCTGGCTCTCAGATGTCAGCTGAGGAGCAATAAGATGACAGTAGTCACCTTGGCTGCAGAGCCTCATGTGTCAACAACAGTTGACCCTTGATCAACACGAAAGTTAAGGGCACTGCCCCCTCATGCAATAGAAAATCCACATATAACTTTTAACTCCCCCCCCAATTTAACTGCTAATAGCCTACTGTTGACTGGAGGCCTTACCGATGACATAAATGGTTGGTTAACACATATTTTTTGTGTTTTATGTATTATTTACTGCATTCTTACAATAAAGTAAGCTAGAGAAAAGATTAATAAAAATCATAAGAGAAAATATATTCACAGTACTATACTATATTTATCAATACTGTAAGTTTAAAATAATTCACATGTAAGTGAAGTGAAGATGTTCAAACCTGTGTTACTCATGGGTCTCCGCGTATAAACACCAATATCTCTTAATTCCATAAGCAGAACTTCCAGAGCACCCTCACAGGATGCAGTCAATGACAAGTCACTCAGGGAAACGCAAACCTGTGACTCCTTACTGGATTTGTAATGTTCATTCACTGTTTGCCTAGTTGAGATACAGCTTAGTAATCAGGAGGTGTTTTCCCATGAACCATGCTGCCTAGTAACACAGCTGATATCTGTCCACCTTTATCGAGTTTACAGGAGAACAGTGAGAGTTAATCCACTGTCAAACTTGTTTATAGAGCAGAAGACAGGGTTTCACCTACCCTCTCCCCACATCTCAAAACTCAGGAGTTAATACATTCTGTTCCTGTTTGACCCTGAAGGAAGCTTTTCCTGGGTAATTTCCAGCCATCTGAGTTTGTTCCGTACAGGATTATTTGGCATATCTAAAAACCGCTATTGCATTTTCTGGTGCTCAGGAGAATAAGCTTACAAGGGAGATCATCTTTAGGGAAATACTTTTCCTACATGCTCAAAACATAAATGCCTGGGGATTTTAAATACATGTAGGATTCATCGGTAACTAGTTCTAAATCAGGCTGACTTTCTACTTACAAGAGATTTCATATCCTCTCTGGTTACTTCCCAGGTATGTTGGTAATACTGCTCTCTCTATGGAGTGTGTATGTTGCTGTCTTATTTCCTTACCAGGTGTGCATTGAGACATACACATGTAGCTGTCACCAGCGTAGCATAAACACTGCTGTGCGGGCAACTCTCAGTCAAATGCTGAGTGACTTGACTTTACAGTTACGACAAAGGCAGGAGAATACGGTGAGCTCTGCGATACCCACCCGTTCTTCACAGTCTTGCCATTGTCTCCGTGTGTCACTGCATGTTGCATGTCCCACATCCTACATGTCCCCCCTCTCCACATCTTCCCCACCGCCCACACCCTCCCAGGGCTACTCCCTACTGAAACAATTAGAAGGGCTGGCTTGGTTTGGAAGAACATTTATTTATATAAATTAAGCTCCTTAAATATGTATTTGCCTGTTTCACTCCAAAACTTTGAGACTTGTTTTTCCTTACAGTTTCTGTAATTTATTTAGTCCTTATTTTAAAATTCTTTTTAAATCATTTTTTTAATCATCCGATTTAAAAATTACATGGAAGTGTTTTGACATTAACAAATTTTGAAGTAGGTTTAAAATCAATAGCAATTCATTAGGCACTTTGAGGTTTGGTATATGTGGGGTTTTGTTAATTAAAAGATTGTGGCTAAAGATCATCTTCCGCTGGAGCCATTGGGATAAAGCTGGACTTGCCTTCATTCCAGCATCAAAGCCTACAGGAGCTTTTGGTTCTAAATTTGAACAGATTGTCTAAAATAAGTGTTCCCAGGAAAATGTAAATGTAATTGGCTTCTTATATAAATTATCTTCTGGGAATGTTCATCAGTAGATGCCTCTTCAAAATTGGTGGGGTTTTTGTTAATCTGCCTCAGTAATAATTCAGGTTAAAGTCCTTTTAAAAACTGCAAGAAACCTTATTCCGAAGTGAACACTATTATTTTTTTAGAATAGAAAATCTCAGTCACAGTCTGCAATATCTTAGAAGTTAATTTTACAGATGTTAAGGTTCCATGTTTGACTTCAAATATTGCTAATTTTTAACTTCAATAATTATGTAATTTTCAGAAATGCATGATGTTGAGTAGAATTATTGAGAGCATCTGGTCAAATTCTTTCATTCCTTGTGAAAACAAATGAGAAAGATGAAGCCCAGAGAGAGGAAATTGAAATCCGAAGTTATCAAGCTTATCAGTGAAAGAGCCCAAACTAAACCCCTGGACCCCTAATTGACTGCCAGCCCAGGTTATTCATATGAGCTTGGGCAGCTGGTGAGAAAACAACCACACTAAACAGATAAAAACGAATACTGATTTTTTTCTTTTGTGTTTGCTACAAAGCCCAAGTTTTCAATAAAAAAAAAATTTTGTTCATTTTAGTTATATTAAAAACAAGAGCTTACCTTTTGTTAAAATTATTTCATTTATGCTAGCATTTGAATATGGTGGTATGGCAATATTTAAAAGAACTTTAAATCTATAAGTAGAAAATGTGTAAGAGAAAGAAGTATTCTTAATGGAAATCAACCTAAGATGTTGAGAATCCTCATGTTTAATATACAGTCATATTCTTTGCTAAATGGCAACATGATGAAATACTATAATGGTAATGATATCTTAATGTTTTGAAATGAAATATTTAGGTAAAACTTTGTAGTTGCAAAGTAATTTCAATTATGTTAGTCATTTAATCTTCGTTTTAAATTGTTAAGTGGGAAAGTATAAGGTTCCAAATGGCTCAGCCTTTCAGCTCATGTTGCTCTTTCATTAAGAACGGTAACAGGTCTAGTTGTAGAGGGCAGAATAAAACCAAGGTCACCGGCCTCTGTCCTGTGTACTTTGTGACTAATCAGCCTTCTGGTCCTGCTCATCACTGACCATCTGGACTCACCCAACCAGAGACAAGATCCCAAACTAGGTAGAAAATTAGAGCTTCCTGTTGCCTCCTTTCCATTACTCATGCAGTCCCCGGAGAGCCCATGTCCCAGGAAGACAGTGTTCTCAGTAAGCTAATATTTGCGTATTCGTGATGTCAAGTTTTGCCACCTAAGAATGATTATGCTTAAAAAGCTATTAAAGGGGAACGGTCCACAGGAACAGTGAGGCTCCCAGCAAGGAGGCTGTGTGTTCTCCCATGGGACACTTGTCACGACAGGGGAAAGATGTATGGTGCGTAGTGTGACCCATCTCAGGCCATCTCAGAATTAGGAAGGCTTAGATAACAGTGGAAAGGAGATCAGTCTAGAATGCCGAAAGCATTCGCATCAACCTGCTCTCTATTCACAACCCACCCCACCTCTCGGTACAGATCATACAATTTGATTTTGCATCCTCAGAAACCCCAAGTTATTATCAAGCTTTATCATTAAATTAGTGAAATACGAATGCCATGATTAAATTGTAATTCACCCTGAAAAGAAAAAAAATGCTTTTTCATATCTAATTGGGGTGGGGGTGGGTAGGTGGTGTTGGATCTCTGGCCCTTAAAAATGATTCAGATGTATTTCTTCCAGAAAATGTTGTTTTAAACTTGAAGCTAGCCATGTTCTGAGCTGTAAACACTGATGTAACAGTTCACAGAGAATGGGTGGAAGCCACTGAGCTTGCAAATGCATACACAGAAGTAGAAATATGTGCCTATCAACAAATTAAGAAAGAACAAATTCAGTGCCATGGAGTAGTTTATATATCTGGTAGGAGATTAGCATGAAAATACCCTTTTACTGCCTCTCAGTGCTAAGAGGTAGGAAGGCTGTAGAGCCTCCTTCCTATTCTCTGCTCACTAGTCACTGAATTCTCCCAGCAGTGTGGAAGCAAGTCTAACTATTGGTAAATATCTTTCCCTTCCTATTCCCCCGTCCTTCAAGGTTCTGTCTTTCCCTCGATGGTTCTGAATCTACCAAGCAACAGCCTGGAGTGGCGGGTCTGGTCAGACAGTTGAAAGTTAATACTCCCCCAACCCAACAGGAAGCTGCCATTGTTGCACCTGGATTTTGCAGCCCAGAAACCTGATCGTTCTATGACTAAGAGTCTATATTCTCGAGGTGCCAGTTAGAGTGTAGTCTATGACCCTGGGAAATATAATTAACTGTGCAAAGGTAACTCAGCTATTTAGGTCCCAGTCATAGCTCAGCATGGAATAATAAAGTGTACCACGGGGCTTCAACTCTCCAGAAGTTTCTGGGCTCTTGAATAAATTATTTCTGCAATGGATAAACTCAGTTCCAGACCTATCTTTTCCTAAATATCATGGATAATAAAATACTATCAAGACCTGGAGGGAGAGCTTGGGTGAGTTAGCGGAGCCCGGAGCACTCAAGGTGACATTTTGTTTCTGAGAATTTTCCATTGTTTCAAGAATTGGGATTTTTCTTGCCTACTAATTGTCCTGTGTGTGTCTCCCTTACTAGATAATTGAAAATCCGGATGTCCCACAGGAGTTCAGGAATCAAGGTATTGAATTCGATTTTTGCTAGTTCAGTTTTAAAAGCAGGTATTAGAATCCTCCTTGTGCCTGGTGTTGGAGGTAGAGAGCCGGGTAGAGCTCTCAGGGTCAGCAGTTCACCACTCTCCTAGGACCTTCTGTTGAGCTTACCTTACAGTGGTGTGACGGAACCAGCTGCGTTGCCTTCCTCCTGGCCCCACACACTCCTGCCAGCCACACCTATTCCTGTCCCAACCATGTCAGGAAAATGAACTCTCTACAGACTTTCCTGTTGGAAACTATTTTGTTAGTTAATTTCGTTTTTTGTGAAGTCATGTTATGAGTTGTTAAATGAGAATGGATAGAAGGTTGTGGAAACCTAATTGGTACAATTAGGCTATTTCACCCAACATATGTTTGGGAAGTACCAGTTTTTCAATATGAAAAACAGGTTATCTCACGAAGAATCTTGCAGAAGGACAGAAATCAGAGCAAGGTACTTTCCATTCTGACCCACAGGAAAAGAAAAAAATACAAGTCCACATATAATTGACAAGCACAGTTTGACTTCAAAAAATGTTTGGTAGTATTATTTTCTGAAAGAAATATGAAAATTCAAATCATCTGATTAAAATGTAAACATAGGTTTTATTTCAGATTTTACTCAGTCATTTAAAACATATTGGAAAAACTGTCCTGGCTGGTGTGGCTCAGTGGATAGGTGCCAACAATTAAACCCAAAGGTCGCTGGTTTAATTCCCCAGTCAGGACACATAACCAGGTTGTGAGCCAGGTCTCCAGCCAGGTCCATAGCTGGAGGCAGGTGAACCAGCCATTGATGCTTCTCTCCCTTTCTTCCTCCTTCCTTGTCCTTCTTTCTGAAAATAATGAATAAAAATATTTTTTCCTTATTTTTTTTAAATTTTATTGTTGTTGTATTACATCCATCCCCTTTTTGCTCCCCTCTGTCCCCCTCCCCACCCACCCATTCCCCCCAAAGTCAATCCCACCTGTTGTCCATGTCCATGGTTCCTTTATACTAGGTTCTTGTCTAAGCTGCTCCCCTTCTTTGCCTCTGCCTCCCCCCTCCCCCCAACCCCGTTCCCCCTGAAAATATTTTTTAAGGTATTGGCAAAACTGGTTTTTAAAAATATTTTTGCCAGTTAACAATATGGAGAAGAGGTAGAGTACAGATGAAAAAGAGAAGGAATGAAAAGGTGAGACAGCTAAACAGCCACAATTAGTAGAAAAAGAGTAACTGAAAGATATGAGGAAGGAAAGTATCTTAAGTCATTTTCTAAGTTATTGTCTTGAGTATGGTGTTTTAGTCAAATATTGCTTTATTTTTGGGCTACAGAACCTTTTTTTCTCCTTTTAATGCTCCCAATGATATGTTCCAACATTTCCTGCCCCTCTTTTCTTTTGTCAGTTGCAGCTCTCAGTAAATCTTTATTTTGATGTAGAATGATTTTTTTTTTTAAGATTTTATTTCATTATTTTTAGAGAGAGGGGAAGGGAGAGAGGCAGAGAGGGAGAGAGACATCAACGTATGGCTGCGTTTCACCTGCCTCCAGCCACAGACCTGATTGGAGACCTGGTTTGCAACCTGGTTATGTGCCCTGGCTGGGGAATCGAACCTGTGACCTTTGGGTTCACAGACCGGCGCCTTATCCTGCTACCAGCCAGGGCTAGAATGATTTTAATAAACCATTCTACATTACAAAAAGGAGGTCAAAGTCCTCTTGGTCAAAAATACATCTTAAAAAAATATGTTACTAGAAAATTGTGGACTCATTTGAAATTTATCTGAAATTGAGTTTAAGGACTATTTGTGGGCTTTATTTATTTTAAATTATGTTTTACCATTGTACCTTATCATATCTCATTTTTTTTCCTGAATTTAAGATCATCGATTCTGAGGATCAGCCATGTCTTTCTCCTTCCCTCCTCCAACTTTACTTTTATTTTCTATCTCATACTCTTACCATTTTTTCCTCCCTCTTTCTTGACTTCATGGTCATTCATTTATTCACTTACACATTCATCAAATAGCCACATTTGTATAGGTCTTTAAAGGGTTTTATTAATTAAAAAAACAAATACTTCCCATTGTTATTTCACTTGGCCCCTTAGGCTGTGTCATTGGTATTATTTACCTCATTTTGCCAAAAGGAAAACTGAAGCCTAACTCAAGTTTATGCAGTCAGCAAGTTGTAGACCAATACTTCAGCAGATTCCAGATTTCAACCTTTTTTCCAGAACACTCCAGTGTTTCAGTGGAAGTTTTGTTGCTCGTTTTGGGACATGAATATATTTATTTTTTCTGACATTGGCTGTTGCTCCATTAAGACCATAAGCTCTGACGAGGCTGGACAAATAGTTGAAGTAGGTGAAGATGGTGATCAAATTGTCTTGCCTTTTTTGTCTAGCTTACTGGTTTGAAAAGCCCACCATTTTTTCCTATGCTGCCCCTATTTTATCTCTTTAGGATATAATTCTATTCAGAAAACCCAGAAAATCAAGAGTTCAGCATAAGTGGTACATGTCCACTGGCCTAAATATTGAGAGAATCATTGTCCATTGTGTTATTTTTAAACCAAATATCTTTTCATTAACTGTGAATGACTTTTATGAAAAATAATATTATTTTCTACCTGGCCTATCTTTTGAGTATTTTCTTTAGAAAGGAAATTATTGTATTTAAAATACATTACATGTTGGTGGCCTAAGGAAGGCTCAGCATCTGAAAATCATCCTTTCCATCCTGAAAACGTCAACAGTGGAGGCTGAGAAGGACTGTTGGGGGAGTTTCTGGTCCCCCGCTGGTGCCTAATGCCTCTGGCCTCCTCTGTTCAAAGGGTCGACAGTCGAGGCCCTCTGTGACGACCTTGTCTCTGTGCTCACCGTGCTGTGCGAGAAGCTGCAAGCTGCCATCAAGTAAGTGCCTTCCGCGTTGGTCCCTTATTCACTGATGGCCAGCAGCCACTGTCTAACATCATGTAAGATGGCAGAGTAGCGGGACACCAGCTCCCCCCGTTGGTATCCATTTCTGAGAATATTCAGTGACCTTGGGCAAGCCTACATTACCCACTACTATTCCTGATGGATATAATTTTCTCATGAGCAAATGGAAAAGCAATACCTTGCAAGGAAGAGTTCACTCCCTCAAGCATGGATCTGAAAGGAAAGAATGCTGGCCAACAGGTAGTTGATGTGAACACTAGTGGTAGCCTGGACCTGTCCCCTGTGTGACGCTGAGTCTTTTCCACCAGCTCTTGCACCTTTCTCCTTATCAAATGGCAGAGTTAACTGGTCTTTTTCTGTTTGTTTCTTTTCAAACATTTCCATAGCCATTGAGCTCACATGCATATCTTTAAAGAGGACATGCTACTCTTTTATATACTTGTCAATTTTTTATGCCATTTTAATCAGTGATGTTAATTTCAGTACAGTAAGTTATTAAGATAACTTATGTGCCTATATAAAGCCAAATATTAAAAGGCCAGACTTTCCAAAATGAGATGTAAAGTCTCTTCTAACTACATATGTAATTAATTACAAAATTGTACAGCATGGTAAGATTGCAAAGTGCCCCTTGCGTTATAAAAGGTATTAAATTCCTCTCTACTGGTAACTAGAACATTTGGTAATTCAGAAAACTACTTGCAGAATTTTATGTGTAGTAGCAGGAAAATGCTCTGGTTGCAAACCTAAGTGAGGTCTCACATTGGTGAAAACATTGCAGGAAGTTGCTTTTATTATTGTTTGGTTTTGGTTTTAGTTTTTCATACACTCAGTTTTGTTTTTAAGCTTTGCTTAGAATTATTCTTAAAAGTTGTTGCCTCAAGGTTTCTGTATCAGTTGATCTATCATTTCATTAGATCACCTGTATATCTTAACCTCTCTTAACATCAGGCACTTAAAATCAAGAGGCCTGTCCTGGCTGGTGGCTCATTGGATAGGCGTGCCAGCCTGCAAACCTAAATGTTGCTGGTTCGATTCCCAGCCAGGGCACGTAACCAGGTTGCACACCAGGTCTCCAGCCAGGTCTATAGCTGGAGGCAGGTGAAAGTCAACCGTACATTGATGTTTCTCTCCCATCCTCCCTCCCTCCCTGTCCTTCTCTCTAAAAATAATGAATAAAATCTTTTTTAAAAATGAGGAGGCCTATTTAATATGTAGCTAGTATAAACAAATAAAGAAATAGACTCATCTTCTTTCATACCCCTGCCTGCAAGTTGTTCCCATCCCTGGACTCTATGCTGGCAGTGGGTCTGGGCATGATTTCCCCTTGGGAGGGGTGCATCTAACAGCGGGTGGGATGTAAATGGATCCTCCTGTACCCTGCTCAGGTTCCCATCTTCTCTGACCATGAGAGCTGGAGCAGTAGGGTGGGACTCGGATTATTATCCTAATGGGAAGGCACTAACATCAAGTAGAGTAACCCCATCTATGGGGTCCTGATGTGACCTGATTTTCTTGGGGGCAGTCCCAGGTTATGCCTATTGTGTACGATTATAATCACCCTTCTTCACTGTCAACAGTGCGCTGGCCAGGATAGGTGTACATTCACTTTGCTCGTTGGTGACCAGAGCTTGGATCTCTTTTAATGCTGCCTTCTTCCCATCTCTGCCCAGTCCTTCTCCATCATAGCAGAGCCAGCTACTATATCAGAACTGAAACAGATTCTCATTGGCCTATTTCCCCCTTAGGTACACTCAGGTGTGATAAAGCATTCTTGGCGCTATTGCATCATCTTTGTTGGATTAGTTGGGTAAAACTTCTGCTCTGCCCTTTACTAGCTTTTGACTGTAGGCAAAGACCTCAACTACCCTAAGCTTATGTTTACTATAAAATAATTGATATTACTATAATTATTATATCATGTTTTATGTAATATAACAGTAACATAAAATATATTAGGGGTTTTGTAAGGATCAGATGAGAAAATTCACTTGAAAGACTGATGATTTCAACAGCCAGAGAGCAGCAGGAACCCCTGAGGCTAAAAGAATTAGGTCCCTTCACTTGTCGTGACAGAGCCGTGCACTCCAGAGAGCCACAGGGCATCCAGTAAGAGAGAGGTATAGGGCTTGCACCTGAGTTAGGTGACTCGGGGTGGGTTAAAGAAGTGAGGGTCTGGCCAAGGCTCGGTTGCTGTCCGAAAGTGGAGACAATCCTAGCATTAGGCATCTTGGGTTTTTTCCAGCCGCTGGAGGAAGAGGGGAGATAGAGTTGTCGCTGGAGAACAAGCCAGAGTCACCTGAAGGGGAAGACGATATTTGGTCATTTTTGCTGTTGTACAGAATTTCTTTAAATCTCTGTTCAGACATGATTATTGATTGGCTTTCATCTTGTCCCATCCCATCGTGGTGAATCCTTGTTGATGTTAACATTCTGTGAAGTGGTTCACATTCACCGGTGGAATGCCACAGTTGGCAGAAGCCCTAGGCAGTTGGTAGCGCCAGGGATGTTTCTCCCCTGCCCCACCCCACCTCCTCGGGTCTTAGCATTATGAGGGGATAAATAAAGACCAGTAAAACTTTGAAAAATATAACATTTGGCCCTGGCTGGTGGCACAGTGGATAAGGCACCCGCCTGTGAACCCAAAGATCACTGGTTCGATTCCCAGCCAGGGCACATAACCAGGTTGCAAGCCAGGTCTGTAGCTGGAGGCAGGTGAGAGGCAACCATACATTGATGCTTCTCTCCCTCTCTGCCTCTCTCCCTTCCCCTTTCTCTGGAAATAATAAACTATATATATATATATATATATATATATATATATATATATATATATATATGACATTCATGTTCACCGCTTTTTAGGCAAGGGAAAACCAATAAGCTAAATCATTTTCCCCCTGAATAATTTACTAAGGGAAAACTTTAAAGTTTTTAAGTGCTAGAAAAGTTGGGGAGCTCATGGTAAGTGTGCCATTAATAATTCAAAGCCAGCCATCGGGCCAAGTCAGGATGAGTCTGTGGATCCACAAATGATAAATTTGAAATGTAGCTTTGTTGATTGCTTAGGAAAAAGCCTTCAATTAGATCTAGTAACAGCTTTAAAGTTAATGATTCTTTAAAACCTGGATGTCTCTAATATCGGCTACAGGGACCCCCCATCTGTATAGTGACCATGTGACCTGCTTTACCAGGACAGTAAAAGTTTATGCCTGTTGTAATTTTTATAAACATTTAGTGTTGATATCTTCTAAAAAGTACTGGTATAAATGATTTTTTTTAACTACACAATGCCTCGCATGTAATAACTTGATAAATATTAGCCCTAAAATGGTTTGTTTACTTTCAGCATTGCCAGTTCTAATTCTAGTTTAAGGAGCATTGGGCTTTTTTCATCAGATATTTAACTATAGTCCTGTCTGGGGTGGCTCAGTGGATTGAGCACTGGCCTGCCAACCGAAAGGTTGATTCCTGGTCAGGGCATATGTCTGTGTTGTGGGCCAGGTCTCCAGTTGGGGGTGTGCAAGAAGCTACCAATCACTGTTTCTCTCCCTCTCTTTCTCCCCTACTTCCCCTCTCTCTAAAATATAACTAAACAAAATATTTTTTGAAAAGAAAGAAATTTGACTGTAGATTGTTAAGGAAAATACATTGAACAAACTCTCATTTGTGAATACGCACATACAGGTTAGAAACTAAAAGTCATAAATTTCTATCAGTTGCTAAACAGGAGGAAAACATGTTTCCGAACCATATGACTTGAGAATTGGCTTTAAATGGGGGAAGTAACTCATGTGACATGTATATGTTTTTCTAGGATTTCTGATTTGACATTGGATCGAAGAGACTTTAAGCACATTGTTATACAGCTTAATATTTTTATAGGGTTCTCATCATCTTGCTTGGTTTCTCAAAGCACTTCTCCAATAATTCTGCCTCTGGATGCTGTTCACCCTGTTTGAATCTCATCTTTCCCATCAGATTCCATTACCCTAAGGTGGGGGTGCTATTGCTAAGGAAGCTGAGGGTGCAGCATGCTCAGTACAGCTTAATCAGGACCTTTAAGTCCACCTGGTCAGGTAGTACTACCATATTCTTGACTGCTGTCACTCTGGTAGTTCTGGTAGTCCTACTTGTTAAGTTTTCATACTCTACATTTTCTTCCAATTTTTCCTTCCTCAACTCCTTGTATGTCTATTAGCTAACCTTGACACATCTCTTACCATCTAAATATCTTCTTCTGAAATCACGCTAAAGTCAGTACTTCCCCTCAACAACCATTTCCCACACCGAAGCTCAGATACCTCAGCTGGCTTTAGCACTGCAGGAGTATGTATTCATGGTATGTTCAGTCTCTTGGGAGGGTCCAGAAAATGCATTCAGGTACTCAGAATAACTCACATGCCTTGCAGGCGCAGTATTTATAGAATTCTGTATTAGGCAAGTTGAGTTACATGAGGTTTAAATCCAAGAATTTTTGGAAGGATAATTGGGCTAGGAAGATAGTTATTCACTCTCTCCCTGTTCATGTGCCCTCCGCCCTACTCCTCTCCCGGCACAGTGTCAGAGAGGGATTTGTACCTAACCAGTCTTGGAATCAGCGAGGCATAATGAAGTGTTCATCTCGTGCGTTCTCATTCCGTTCTTCTTCTTATGCAACTTATTCATTCCCTCTCTCCCTTTTCGAACTAAATTTGAACTATTTTTAATGGAATCCAAGTCAAAATGGTTCAAGATAAAACAGAAGTCTAAGAACTCCAGAGGTCCAGAACATGCCGCCTGATTGCCTGGCAGAAAGAAACCTTGCTGGGATAGGTGACTGCTCGGCTGTCACGCCCCCTGGTCCACTCATGAGAGCTCTTTTCCCTGGGTTGTATGCCTGGGAGGAAATCAGAGACAGGCAAAAAGTGAGATGAGCCCGCCAGCCATGAAACACTGAAACAGAAGACCAGGCTATGTGACTCACAGCCCTCCTAAGTTATCAATTTTTTCCCTAGTGTTTTGAAAGAGTTGGCTGGTTTCTAGTCTCCTTTATGCTTTGTGCATCCCACATGTTTGTCTATCGTCAGATAAGTATGAAACACACATGCATATACGGTGCACATGCCTATGTGTGTGTGTGTGTGTGTAGTAAGGGGCGTGCGTGGACAGTGCTTTCTTACATTTCAAACAGCTCCTTTAATGACATGACTCATAAAAAGTCATAAGCACCGTTTTCCCAGACTGCTGCAACCCACAGAAAAGCTGCCACGTTCAGTCTCCAAGGCGACTCTGGGCCAGTTACCTTGGCGATGCATTCTCCCTGTCAGCCAGCCTGACACTGTGGGGGTGCTGTGGGTCCTTGATTGCTCGTAGTTTTTCTACAGGTTTATTTCTAGTGATTCCACAAATTGAGAATCTTTATCGTGTACAATTATTTTAGTTTTGTGATAGTAGTCTGACAGTTAAGACAGACAGAGACCCTTCTGAATTGGGGCATTCAGGAACCTGAGTCAGACGGTTGGTCAGAAAGATTAGCCGGGGACTCTCTGTTTTCCAAATGTGGCTTATAATTGATGTTGTGGCCCTTCTGTGTTGCCATCTTCAATCTGTTCATTTGTACAGCGTCCAGAATGACTATTCTGAGATAGGAACCTGGCCATGTTGCTCTTCTGTTTGCAGAATAAAGAAAGTCCAGACATTTTAGCACGGCCTGCAAAAGCCTTCTGATCTGTTGCCTGCCCACCTCTCCAGCCTGATGTCCCACTGGTGACATTCTCATGAACTGCATTCCAGCCATAGCCACCCCATCCCACCACATGCTTTGCACATACCCTCCCCGTCACCTCCATCAACTTTAGGTCTCTACTGATGTACATTTCCTTTGGAAATTCCTTTTGGGTCTTTCTAAGGCGGGTCTGAGGCCACTCCTATAGTTCTCGTAGAACTTTTTATCCATTTATGGCACTTTCTATCAGTGCTATATGTACTTTTTCTCTAATCCCACAAGAATGAAGAATGTGCCGTTTCTGTCAAGAACTGTTTTGTTCGAAAATGTAGGGAAGCTAGGCATGTGAAGTCTGTGTCCAGCCCAAGAGTTGCTAATCATGTCTCGTCTTTCTTCCTCTTCCTCAGCTTCCACTTTCCTCTTGCCAAAGAAGAATAATTTTTATGGAGACTCAGCCTTGGTTTCTCTTTTCTTCCACCCTCAGAGGGTGTTGCAGAGCACATCCAAATGGAAGTGAAATCCTATTTTTCAAAATAATGACATTATTGTAAGCATTGTACAGTTCTCCCTGGCCAAGGGAGTGCGAGTCAGCAAATGTTTTCTGTAAAGGGCCACACGGTGTCTCTGTTTCCTGTTAATTTTTGGTTGGTTTGGTTTGGTTTTACAACTCTCTAAAAATGTAAAAATCTTTTTTTAATTCACAGGCCATGGCAGGATTTTGCCCTCGGATTATAGCTTGTGAACTGGCTTGTCAGTTGGTTTTAGAGCATACTGTCAATTTTAGGAAGCACTTAAATGAGGGGTCCCCAGTCCCCATCTGATGATCCTTTGTCTGGCAGGCTGCACAGCCCTTCCCAGTTTGGCAGCTGTATGGATGGAATCTTCTGGGCTTTGGGATGATCTGGTATTAACTTTTCTCCCTTCCTGTCTCCTTAAGTTTCCAGTCTGCCTGTCACTGGTCTTGCCTTTTCCCTTTGCCCCTTCCTTCTTCTGGGACTTATCTCAGCTATTAAGGGTGCATTAAGCTTCCTTTCGGTATTTATTTACTTTAAATGAGGGGAAAGGAGAGGTGACTAACATTATTTTTTTTAAATAAGTTTTTCCTTTTTCTGAACATTTCCATTCCATTCATTCATTTCTGAATGAATTCTCTTAAAAGTACTTATTATGTATTTGGAGTACATGTATCCTTGAACATTAAATTCTTCCTTAATTCTGGTGGGTTTGGCAGCAAACTTAACCTGGGTATAAGAATATGCATCTCATAAAGTTGTCTGCTTTTTTTTCATATGGACCTGTTAAAAAGGCCCATACCAGTAATTCTGAGAAAAGTAAGTTGTCCATTGAAAAAACCATGTTGCCTTCAAAGATAAAGAAGAAAAGTCAAAAGCAAGCTCGTAAATCATTGACCATTGAAACATTTACATAGCTGAACATACTAAGAATGAACATTCTGGAATAAACTATGGAACTTAGTAATAACATATTAATATTTGTTCATTAATGGCAGCAAATGTGCTATGCAAACATAAGATGTTAATAGCAGGATAAACCTGTGCAGGGGTGAGTAAAATATGGTAACTTTGTTTCATGCTTCAAGTTTCTGTACATCTAAAACTCTTCTAAAAGGTAAAGCTGGTTAATAATTGAAAAACTCGCCCTGACAGTATCAGTTTGCTAGGGCTGTGGTAACATAGCGCCACAGACTGGGTGGCACAAGAAGACAGATGATTTATTGTCTCCCAGTTCCGAAGGCTGGAAGTCTGAGGTCAGGTGGCAGCAGAGTAGGTTCTTTCTGAGGGTGGAGGGAAGGATCTGTTCCAAGTTTCTCTCCTTGACTTGTAGATGGCCATCTTCTTCCTGTGTCTCTTCACATTGTATTGCTCTATCTCCAAATGCCTTCACTGTATAAGGACACAAGTCATACTGGATTTGGACCCACTCTAATGACCTCGCTCTAACTCAGTTACCTATGTAAAGACCCGATCTCCAAGTACGGTCAGATTCTGAGATACCAGGGGTTAGGGCTTCAACATATAAATTTAGGGGGGCATAATTCAACCCATAATACTAACTTAGCACCCCCCCAAATGAACACTTCTACAATGCCTAACATCTGCCAGGTGTTTTCTACACATCGCGTCCTTAACCTTGCCCTTGCATGTCGGTTTTGTTGTCCTGCAGCGACAGCCAGCAGCTGCAGCTTCTGTACCTGGAGTGTGTCCTGTCCGTGCTGAGCAGCTCCTCTTCCTCCATGCACCTGCACAGAGGCTTCACCGACCTGGTCTGGTGAGCGCCCACCCTGACGCCCCCCACGCCAACCCAAGGGGTTTGCTCCTTCTAGCTGTGCCTCTGGGTCCCTTCCCACAGTGTCCATGACCCACCGGTCGTTTCATCTGTGGGTACCTGTTTTCAAGGGAAAGTAGGGAAGTTGCTTTGCTTACATACACCGGACAGAAGCTGGTGGTTACTGTAACCAATTAGGCCTCCAGGCCCTCTTATGTTTTCTTTACATCCTAGGAGCCTAAGACCCAGAAACTGGGAAATTATTTTTTAGGTCGTTTATTTGTTCTAAAAGCATATAAAGGCTTCAGGAAGTTATGCAGGGAGGAGGGGCAAGAGACATTGAATGTTATTCTTGGTACAATCTCCATTTCAACCTGAATGCTAGTCACTTAGTCATAGTCAGAGATTGACGCAAGTGACAGGCCTGCGGGCAGCCAGCTAGTCACTCTGGGTTCCTGGGCTTATCCACAGGCAGGAATATGAATGATGCGTGTTAGAATTTTAAATTAACTTCTCAAAATAATTTTGTTACTTACAGTAAAATGAAACTTTCTAACTGAGCCATTTCGCATTTTGAGTATTTCTTCATGTGAGATAATTTCTCGTGGCTTCCCTTGATCTTTTATTTAATTAACCCAAGCTTGACTTATGAGAAGTGTTTTATTCATATACCCAGAAGTGATGGGAGAGACATGGAAAACTGGGGCAGGCCAGAGCCCAAAAAAGGATCAGTAGAGAACCCAACCCAGTCATTGGCCTGGTATCCGGTATTTGCACTCAGGATAGTATTCGCCTTTGATCCTTTGGCATGTAGGGAAATGTATTTTTCTCTCCATCTCTCCCCAGGAAGAACCTTTGCCCTGCTCTCATCGTGATCCTGGGGAATCCAATTCATGACAAAACCATCACCTCTGCCCATAGCAGCGCGGGTGCTGGCCTGGAGTCGGACTCCGCGTCTCCGGGAGTTTCGGACCGCGGCCGGGGCTCCGGCTGCTCCTCCACCGCGCCTGCGCTGAGCGGGCCCGTGGCTCGGACCATCTATTACATTGCAGCGGAGCTGGTGCGGCTGGTGGGGTCGGTGGATTCCATGAAGCCCGTCCTCCAGTCCCTCTATCACCGTATGCTGCTCTACCCGCCACCGCAGCACCGGGTGGAAGCCATCAAAGTAATGAAGGAGGTAGGGATGCCCTGAAGGCCGCAGTGGCACCTGTCCCAGCATCTGAGCACCGTGTGCTGCAAGCAGGAAGCGCTCGGGGAACGTTTGCCATTCACCTGCTAGAACTTCACTGCACGCACACCGTAGCCCCTAACAGATAGTCTCTGTAGGGTCGAGGGGTTATATGTCCGTGTGTGTGCACAGGCACAAGTGTGCATGTGTGAGGAGCCAACATCAGGGGCAATGGTAAGCGCTCACTGATGCAAAGCTGTCGGGTCATTTCAGCTGTGTGCCTCTGACTGGGCCCTGGGCTAGTCTTCACTCTGCTTCCTTAAGTGTTGTTTGTGCAGATACAGATATTTATTCACCTGTGCCAAAACTGGATTTCAGGTGTTTAGACTCACCCGTAAAAGAGCATTGCTAATCTCTGCTTAGTAAAAGGAAGCCCTTTGCCCCATCCCTTCCTAGGACTTGTATTTCCCAAACATCCTGGCCCCAGTGAGAATGTAAAGGTTGTCCAGCTTATACTGGCCATCCCAGTGTGCTGCTGCCTCCCGGCTTTGAAGACGAATTGGGGTTATTGTGAAGGTACTTTAAACAGGGATTTCTCTTCTTTCTCACAACTAACCCAAAAAAATAAATAATCATCATTTTTGTATTTTGCAAACTTGTTTGTGAAAGTCAAATTGTATTTGCTTATGATACCTAACATCAAAAACAACACAAAATTTCCTTGTTGATAATTTATTTTAAGCAATGTTTGCTACCTCACCATTTCTAGAAAGCTTAATTTTACATGCTTCTTGGTGATGCTTTGATGAAATTTGACTGCAATGATGAACTATGAGAAGTTCTGACCCAACATTTTGAGAAATGAAAAAGCAAATGAGAATGAATAGCTAGGTTAAAAAAAAAATCTATGAGCACATACGGTGACCACTTATTTTTCTTACCTGCTATATGCCAGGCACTCCACATATATTTGCTTTAGTATTCATGATAAGTTTGTGATACTGAATATCATCCCTATTAACCAATCAATACTAGATTGATGAACAACAATATAACCTGGGACCTAAGAGAGACTAGACTACTTTGTCACCACCCAGACAGCAGTGGCCACTCCTGAGGACCCGGCCCTGCCTGTTAACCTTGTAGCCTGGGGAGTAGAAATAAACAGTAGAAGTTCAGTAGAAGTGCTGAACAGGCAGATCTTTAAGAAAAGGAAGGAGGAGAAGGCCAGCTGTGGATGCTCGGCTCCTCCTGAATTCACCAGTCAGATCAAAGATGACCCTCTCCGCTGGCTGGAAGTGAGAGAAAGAGAGTAGAGAGGCCCAGTTATTCTACTGGATGTTCCTCTCCATAGAAACATGTCAGGAGAAAGGACCTTTGCCTCCCACAAAGAAACAAGTCTTCAGAGGGTCAAAAGATTTGTCCAAAGAGAGAGACAAATGGTGCAAATCCTGGTCTGTATGAGCCTAAACCTATGGTTATTTCCTCCCCAACAGTTACTGCTGGACTTGACTTTGATAATGCAAATAATTCTAGGGCCTGCTCAGTAACCCCTTTCATAAGCCTACTTGTTAAGAATCAGGGTTCAAATCCTCTCTCTGCAAGTCACCAGCTACTTTATAGTAGCTAAATTATTTAACTCTGAACTTTCATTTTTTTTCATCTGTACATAGTAGTAATGTTCCAAAGGGTGCAAGTTCCAAATATGATAAAATTTGTATATTGTGAGTATAAAGTGCTAAACAAATATTTGGTGCACTTACTGCTACCCTAAGGGAGAGGAAAACAAAACATAGAGACTGGAAACAACTGGTCCTCATTACCATGTGCCCAGAGCACTTTACCAAATCCAGCATGTCTGTCTTCTATTTGTTGTCTGCCTTTTGTCTTTCCAGACTTAGGTTCAGAAGTCACTACTTTTGACAATTTTTCCACTCTCTAATGGCTTCTTTCAAGTCTGAATTACTGTGCTCAGTTTCTAGACTGTTCTGTGTTCTCATTTCCCATCGTTTCCCAAGACCTCTCTTCTTCCACTTAACCACCCCTGCTTTGTTCAATTCACACTGTCCTGCCTCTATTCAGACTCCCCCTCCCTTGGTCCTTAGCCATTTCCACTGATCAGAACCAAGTGGATGATTAAAATAGGCTAGACATGGCTGGCATCCCACTTTAGCTTATTTACAATCGCCCTTAGGAAGGTAATTTGCCCAGGTTCCAGATGGAGAACTTAAGTTCCATGAGGAGTGGTTCCTTGCACCAAGTCCTTCTGAGCAGTTAAAACAGGAATCCAGGTGTTCTAAATACAGCTGCCTCTGTCCATCAAAATTCTCCTCCTCTATGGCTCTGCTGCCTCAGACCACTGACTTTGCTCTGCTTAAAATCCCACCCTCCCCCCGCCCTTACAATTGATTATATGTGGCAACACTGATTGTTTCATAATTCAATGGGGAACAAATGTCTCGTAAACATATTTTTGTATATGTTGCATTTGTATGTTTCCCCTGGAACCTGACACTTGTGCTTGAATGAGAATAAGCATTTCATGTATTTTGACTGTGACAGAGCTAAGAACAGACAATCTGCAAAAAGGATATTTTGTAAGCAGCATCGACCTTTCTGAACTTTCTTTCCCCCTTAGAATTGAGGGGCACTGGACTTGCGACTGCCCACTGTAGAGCCACTTGATACCTGAATGCTAAGTAAATACTTTGCCCACAGGGTATGTAGGTGTCTAAATGCATTTAAAATGGCCTCTTTACTGCTAAAGGAAATTAGTCTTGTTTTCCCCATTTCATAGATGTTCTAGCTTTCCAAGGTCATTTTGCAGGGCAAGGCTGGAATTAGACACCAGCAGCTGAGTAGCGTGGCCAGGCAGGGCTCCCCATGAGCACAGCAGACTGACATGGGCCAGGCTGTGCTGAAAAGCAGTGCCTCACTTACATGACAGCGCCAGCAATTTGGGAAGGCTGGTAACCTAGAAACCAAAACAGGCTGGGTTTCTGCACACAAAGAAAACCGCTGGGCACCCAGGATGTTTGTTTAGCCCTTTGGAGGTGTGGTGTGTTACTTCCTGCTCTCTTTATAATTTGTCCCTCTGTCATATGCACTGTGTGCCTATTCATTAAAGACATTCAGGGCGATTTGTTTTTCAAAGGATGTTTTCTTTGCTGTTTCCACTTTCCCCCCAGATGAACAGTAACCAAAAAGCACACCTTGCTTCCTTTTCTCTCTCCCACTTTAGAAGTTTTCTAATCTTTAACAGACCTGTGACATCCATCCACTATTTCCATATCCCTCACTCCCACCCAAAAAAAGCTGATATTAAATACGCCTTCCTTCTCTTTATTTGTTGAGGGTTCTTCAAAAGCCTAACTATACAGTCCCCCTTCTCTCCAGAGTTGGAAACAACTGAGTAATAAACACAAGATTAATGTGGGAATTAATATATAATTAACTTACTGGTAAAGCTAGATTAGAGAATGTAAGGGATCCCAAGATAAAGTGATATTTCCCATTGCGTTCACCCTGAAATATACTTACCCTTGGTAGCAAGAGATGGGGCAGCTAGAGGCCCATAAGTAGGCCTAGGTACTTCACTTGAATGCAGGTCTGGCAGTGTGTGTGTTGGGGGAAGGGGGGTGTATAGCAGAGAGGGGCAAGATTTCAACCTCAAAGAAATAGAATGTGAAGAAAAATGTGGAAGGTTCATTTCTGTACCTCCAAGAGAGCAGAAGTTCTCAATTTCTGGGGTAAAAAAATGTAAGGAGGGAAAGAAAAGTGCCCCTTAAGATACAAATTTTTCTACTTAATATTTTCTTTTCCTGTAAATATTATTCACTTTTAAAACAATGGGCATAGGGATAGGATATCTGTCCCAGTACACTTAACTAACCAGTCTTGAGTTAATTTAGCCTCAAATAGAAATTTTCCATAAAGACTACTATATAGGAATAAAAATTACTAATGAACAATTATGAAAATTATATATGTGAGAACTTGTAGAATGCAGCCAAAGCAGTGCATAGGATATTTATAACTTCAATTGCTTTTATTAAAAAATAGCCTTGCCCTGCCTGGTGGCTTAGTGGATAGGCACCAGCCTGTGAACCCAAAGGTCGCTGTTTCGATCCCCAGCCAGGGCACATAACTAGGTTGCAAGCCAGGTCTCCAGCCAGGTCCGTAGCTGGAGGCAGGTGAAAGGCAACCATACTTTGATGTTTCTCTCCCTCTCTGCCTCCCTCCTTTCCCCTCTCTCTAAAAAATAATAAATTAAAAAATCTTTTAAAATAAATAAGTAGCCTTAATATCCTAATTCTCCAACTTAAGTAGTTGAAGAAAGAAGAACAGATTAAAAGAAAGAAGAAAGGAAAAAATAAGGATAAAGGCAAAGTTAGTTATATGATAAAGAAAGATATAATGTAGTAAATCAATAAAGTGAAAAATGCCAGGACTCTGAAAAGACTTAAGAAAATTTTAAAATTCCTGGCAAAAGCAATCAAATATTCCACAATCTATAAAATAAAAATGAAAAATGTACAAAACTATAGCTGCTATAAACATTAAAGTAGGTATTAAGACAACCTTAGGCCAATAAATTTGGTAATTTTGATAAAATTGATAAATCCCTAAGAATGTTTAGAATGTTGACTCATGAAGAAATTGAGGACATGAACCATCCCATTATCTTTAAAGAAATTGAATGAGTGGTTAGAAAAAAAATTACCCCACCCAGCTTTAGAAACAAGTTATACCAACATTCAAGGAACAGGTAATTCTAATACATGAATCTTTCCAGAGAGTGGCAAGAGGAGATACTTCTCAACCCAGTTTTAAAAGGTAGCCAACATGATAGCAAAATAAGATGGAGAGCGTATAGGACAGTTATATTACAGGCCAATCTCACTAAAGAATATTGATTCAAGTGTTTTCTCATTCTGTGCTGTAAAACATTTTGAAAATCCTCAGGGCATTTTCTTGGTCTAAGCGTGTCCTGGGAACCCTACCTGTATTCTATGTCAAGAAAAACACCTATCCAGTTTTATTAAGATTTGACTCCCAGCTAGTGGTGTCTCTCCTTAGACTGTATCACTCAGTAGAGAAAGTACGTGTGCATTTGATCTCACAGTTTTAAAACCTTGTGCTTTTTTGTGATACTCACTTTCCCATTATCCCCCTTTTTTTCTTATAGCTGCTCGGGAACCCACAGCGTCTCTGCGATTTGGCAGGACCCAGCTCCACTGAACCGGAATCCAGGAAAAGATCAGTTTCAAAAAGAAAGTCTCATCTGGATCTTCTCAAACTGTATGATGCTTTCTCATTTGTAGGTCTATATTGCTTGGCAAAGACTGCTTCTCTGAATGCTCTTAACCTTGTTTTGAAACCCTGAAATTTTATGAATCCAAACTATATGAAATGTGACTATTTAATAATGTACCCACAGACCATATGATAAGTCTTATCCCAGCTTGTTGTACTCATATAATTTTCTCCATTGACTTAAAAAAACCAATGTGCAAAATGAAATGTGTGAAAATTACTTATTGGGGTAGTTTTGGAGAAAACTTTCTCAATTACAGTAGCTATGGGATTCCTCCTGTAGTGATAGGATTTCTTTTAGTTACAGGATTTCCCTTCTTTCCTAGAAAAGGAAAAACTATCTGATTTGCAATAGCAGTATTCATATGCATCTATTTAGGTACATGTTTATCTCAAAGAAGATGTGCACATTATCATAATCATAGCCATTAACTATTTTCTATTTGAAACCTGAGCATAATGCAATGGTGAGGTTATTCATTGCCTGTCCTTGTGAAGAGGAGTAATTCCCATCTGGAATTCTGTTCATTCTCTAATAAAGCAGCCACTCCAAGAGCATGAGTCAAGGTGGGCTGCTTCACCGGAAGGTTTTCCTCTGCCAGCTTGCACATTTGTTTCAGTTGCTTTTTGGCCAGACTATTTCATTTCAGGTAAATTAGAGTATATGTTTTGAATACCATACTGTTCACCATTCTAACAGTTCTGGTTCATTTTGGAGCATTTTTCCCTGTCTCGTGTATTGATGCCATTTTCTCCACCGAACGCTTTCAGCATCATGGATGGCATGACCGAAGCGTGCATCAAGGGTGGCATCGAAGCCTGCTACGCTGCCGTGTCCTGCGTCTGCACCTTGCTCGGGGCCTTGGACGAGCTCAGCCAGGGCAAGGGCTTGAGCGAAGCTCAGGCCCAGCTGCTGCTGCTGCGGCTGGAGGAGCTGAAGGACGGGGCCGAGTCGAGCCGAGACTCCCTGGAGATCAACGAGGCCGACTTCCGATGGCAGCGGCGAGTGCTGTCCTCGGAGCATACCCCGTGGGAGTCGGGGAACGAGAGGAGCCCCGACATCAGCATTAGTGTGACCACGGACACAGGTCAGACCACCCTGGAGGGAGAGTTGGGGCAGACCACGCCCGAGGACCGCGGCGAAAACCACAAGAACAGCCTCAAGTCCCCCGCCGTCCAGGAGAGCAAGGAGACACTGAGCAAAGTGTCCGAACCAGAAGCGGTAGACCAGCCAGACGTCGTGCAAAGAAGCCACACGGTTGCTTACCCGGACATCACCAACTTCCTGTCGGTGGACTGCAGGATGCGGTCCTACGGATCCAGGTACAGTGAGAGCAACTTCAGCGTCGATGACCAGGACCTCTCCAGGACGGAATTCGATTCCTGCGACCAGTACTCCATGGCCGCGGAGAAGGACTCGGGGAGGTCCGACGTGTCGGACATTGGCTCGGACAACTGTTCGCTGGCTGATGAAGAGCAGACCCCCCGGGACTGCCTGGGCCACAGGTCCCTGCGAACCGCGGCTCTGTCTCTGAAGCTGCTGAAGAACCAGGAGGCCGACCAGCACAGCGCCAGGCTGTTCGTGCAGTCCCTGGAGGGCCTCCTCCCTCGCCTCCTGGCCCTGCCCAGCGTGGAGGAGGTGGACACCGCCCTCCAGAGCTTCGCCTCTACTTTCTGCTCAGGTGGGTAAACTGTCTTCCTCTACAGAGCGTGTTTGCTTTCCTGGGCAATGACTGGCATGCCTGTTAGAAGTGCTCCAAGCATCTTCAGGCATCTTTCCATTTCTTATAGTTGAAGAATCAACCTGTAAGACCTGTTGGTGGTTGTTTGAATTGTAGGCAGTTGACAGCTGGAATACTGTATATACTCTGTACATTGTGTGAAATAAAGAATGAGAGGTAGCTGCATGCTAGAAAGCCACTGCTGACTGAAACGAAATCAAAATCTGTGGTTCTCAAAACACGGAAATTCTTAATATGCTTCTAGGTCTCGGTGTCTAAAAATCACACCGAACACACTGTTGGTATATCAGTATGCAAACTATTTTGTATAAGGTCTTGGGTTGGGTGGAGATTTAGATCAGAAGCAAGCTGTCCTTCCAGGAGGTTCTGAGTTTTTCAATAGGAAATAAATTCCTCAATATGCCTGGCTGGTAGCACAGTGGATAAGTGTATCCAAAGGTCACAGGTGTGATTCCCCAGCCAGGGCACATAACAAGGTTGCAAACCAGGTCTCCAGTCAGGTCTGTGGCTGGAGGCAGGTGAAAAGCAACCATACATTGATGTCTCTCTCCCTCTCTGCCTCTCTCCCTTCCCCTCTGTCTAAAAATAAAATCTTTAAAAAAAAAAAAAAAAAAAAAAACCCTTAAAAATTCCTCAATATGTTCTGGACTTCCAAACTGTGTGATACTCCAGGGTACTTCAGTAACATCACCTTCTCCAATTTCAGACCCTTTCTTCCTGGCAAATGGGAACATTGTGACCCGGACCCCATTGAAACAGCTGGGGACATACTGGCCAGATACACTGGAGAGCTATGCTGGTTTTAGTGAGGGGCAGAAGACAGCCTCCTAGAAATTTGGTGGAGGAAGGAGAAAAATAGTACAGGGAGATAGCATTTCATACAGTGAATGATGAATTTAAAGGTACTTTTCTTGGAAGGTACTTATAAAAGGAAAACCTAGCTTTTTCCTTTACACGCAGGAAAAACCCAGTTCTTTCTTACTTTGTGTTTCTTCCGTGTGGCTCCTTCACCGGTCACACGGAACGTTTCACTTGGATACTTCTGGCCACCAGCCATGTCGAGGTTTTTCCCTGTAACGACAAGGTGTCTGGTTCAACTGACTCCCAAGTGCGCTTCCTCAATTTCCTGTGAGAATTAGGAAATATAATAAGCCTAGCCAAGTTTTGTGTTCTTTTTTGTTTGTTTTAATTTGAAACTAAAGGAAGTCTTGTGCTTTCAAATCAATCCTTTCAGAACAAGGCTTGAGAGAATGTTTTATGTGGCTAGAATGTGGCCCCATAAATGTTGCCAACTGTTCGTAGTTTAGAGGTCTGTAAAATGTCCTATCAGACCAAATATGTTGCAATGTTCATGGTTCCATGTAGAAATATGTTGAAAAAAAGATGCCTGAATCTTTTCATTGTAGGGACCTCCACAGTGCTTTCACCCATTAGGAGTTGATCTATTTCCAAATCACAGACCCATCACCTGTGATCCTGTTAGTAATGGGCCAAATCTCCTCAATTCCCACTGTGGTTTAATCAATCACATTGACTGTCACTGTGGTTCAGCCAAAGCCACTGGAGGCTGGCCTGATCCACCCCTGTGCCGAAGCAGTGCTCCACCCTCCCCCGTAAGTGTCACCCCCAAGATGAAGAATTAGAAAAGAGAAACTTCTCAAATTTTCTTTGTTCACCCAAGAGAAAGTTCCAAAAGGGAAAACAGGAGAAGAGGAGAAGACAAAGAGTCTCCTTGAGCCATAACCTAGATATTTTACTCATTAGTTACTCTTACATCAAAAGCATTACGCCTTGTTTTGCAAACCCTTCCATGAAACATTTGTCCCTTACTTGTCACCAGGGTCTGCTCTCCTGGCTGAGATCAGACTCACTCAGCATTTCTCAGGGACTCCTAATCTCAGCCAGCTAACATACAGTGGAAACAAGCCCCTTATTTCCATGTGATCCAAGGGAGCTCTTTCTTTGAAAACAGTTCAAGTTTCTTTTTTACTATTTTAAAAAAGATTTATTATTTTTTTTTTTTTAGAGAGAGGGGAAAGGAGAGAGGCAGAGAGGGAGAGAGACATCAATGTATGGTTGCCTTTCACCTGCCTCCAGCTATGGACCTGGCTGGGGAGACCTGGCTTGCAACCTGGTTATGTGCCCTGGCTGGGAATCAAACCCGTGACCTTTGGGTTCAAGTTTCTTATGGTAGGGAGTCTGTCCACATTCAGGCAAAGGTGGGTTTTATAAAGATGGCAGTGGATGTGAGCTGTGATTGCTGCTGAAATGCCTCCCCGATCCTGCATAGAACAAATAGGCATCTGTGTGAGGTGGCTCCCTGGGGACTGAAAACAAGAGCTAACCTCACACAGCAAATGATGGAGGGGCTGGCTTTGAGAGTGCAGTCTCTTAGAAGATCAGTGGTGCTCAGTCCTGAGCCTCAAAGGATGAAGGTTTGTATGTTTGCTTTAATAAAGGAATAAAGTATTTTATATGTGGAGTTAGGGAATAAGTAATCTCATAAAATTTTCCTCCAACACCCTAGCATTTGTGGAATGTGAAGTTTGGAGAACATGATAATATAAAGACACATAAAAGCCAAAAAAGAAAACACATCGTGTTTGAAAATATTGTGTCTGAAATAACTTGGTGTTGTGTCTTGGAGTCATTTTTCAGCGTGTATCTATATCTGCATCTGCAATAATAATAATAGCTTACACTAACATATTTCCAGTATGCCCTGCAACGTTTAAGAGTTTTACATGTATTAATTTAGTTAAATGCTCATAATAGTTCCATAGGGTAGGCAGTACTATTATCCCCATTTTACAGATGAGAAAACTGAGGCATAGGGAGGTTAAGTAGTAAGTTACCCAAGGTACACAGCCATGTAGTGGTGATGCTGGGATATGAACAGCCTGGCTCCAGACACCATGCCCTTAGTCATCACCCTGTACCATACCAGAGAACATGGGCTGGTGGAGTGGGGGATGAATGGCTAGGAAAATAGGAGATGCTGTTGAAAAACACAGAAACCCTTGGAGTTGATTTGCCCTGTTGAAAAACTAATCACAGACTGAAAACCATAGTCCAGCAAATGTGTGACAGTTTTCTAAGTCCTGACAGATACTCATGGAAAGCTGACCTGTCATTGGCTCCTGGAAATCTATATCCAGGAAACAGAAACTCAAGTAGGGATTTGTATTTCACAGAAAAAATACTAGAAATAACCTAAGTGCCCCCAAATAAGGGAAAAGTTAAATGCATTATAGTACATCCAGTTATGATATTATGTTGCCATTTAAATGCCATTTTCAACTAATATTTAATGATAGGGATATGGATAATGGTCATAATATATTTTTAAAAGATTAAAAATTAACATCAAAATATGAATACTTATCTCAGAATGGTATGATTATAGATTATCTTCATTTTCTTCTTTGTGCCTTTTTTCCAAATCACTAAAAAAATTGCTGGCAACTTCTATCATCAGAAAATTAGAAGCATAGACTTAAAGAAATGTATTACCCCCAAAATCATATAATCTGATTACAAATGTTTTAAAAATTTGATGGTACCCAGTATACTGAGTAGAAGAGTGTTCTTATGCATAGTTTTATGCTATAAAACTATTTGGAAGATATTAGGTTGTATCTATGAAACTTAATATATGTCTCCATTAATATATGTGCTCTTAGGAATTTATCCCACAGATACACTCACAAAAGTGCTTAAAATTATTTCATTCTTTAAGCTTTTCTTGTAAAGAACATCTTAATAACAGAGGGAGAACTTTATAGACCACTGGAAAAAACACATAGCCAGAATATGTTCAAGGTTGTAGTTTTATAGTTTGTCACCCCACATTTGAGGAATGCCATTACTTTTGGAAAAGTATATAATTGTGAGTTACTGCGCTGAAACTCCTATGCGCATATTGCATCTAGTTCTCATTGCAGACTTGTTCACTCTTATTCATTCAGGGAATATTTTTCGAGTGTCTGCTATATGCCCAGCACTGTTCTAGCCACTGAGGCATCTCTACCGAGCAAACTTAACAAAGTCCCACCCTCTCACAGATCTTAGATAGCAGTAGGTAATAGCAGTGGTGGCACACAATCAACGAATTCTATCTTAACATAACATTGGGTAGAGGCAATGAAAAAAGTCCGTATGAGGGGGAAGAGTTTTGCAGGGGGAATGATGTAGGTGGAGGTACTATTTTTAGATGGAGTTGAAAGGGAAGGTTTCTGAATAGCTGACACTGCAGCAGGAAAAAAATGAGGCAGCGGGTCATTTAGAGACCTGGGGAGACCATTCTGGGACATGGGGAAGACAACAGCCAGGGCCCTGAGGCAGGCCAGCATGGTGAGGTCAGGGGGTGCAGGTCACTGTGGCTGCAGGAAGTGGAAGAAGAGAGGAGAGGGAAGTCGAGGTTTTATTTTATTGTGATAGGCAGCCATTGAAGAGTTTGAGTTTGAGAAGATACAGGTAGTCACCTATCTGCCCCCTTCTGGAAGGAAGCTAAGACTTAGAGGATTTAAGTGATTTTTACCAAAGTGGCTCGTGAGTGGCATCAAGATGTGCCCAGGTAGATTGCAGAGTGTGGGCTCTGCCCCACCAGGCTGAGGCATGTGGCCGTCCCCAAAGCTATGCCTTGCGGGCAGTCACTTGACGGAAACGTCCTATGGGCTGCATGGCCCTCTAACTAGGATTGCTTCTCCGTGAGCCAGCCTTACCAAGTGCCCCGTTTGCAGACTGAGGTCTCGTGGTCCTCTCCCTCAGGCATGATGCACTCCCCCGGCTTGGATGGGTACGGCAGCCTGAGCCTGCAGATGCTGATGAACGCGGACAGCCTGTACGCGGCGGCCCACTGCGCTCTGCTCCTCAACCTGAAGCTGTCCCACGGGGACTACTACCGCAAGCGACCCGCCCTGGTGCCTGGCATGCTGGTGAGTGTGCGCTGGGACCCCCTGAGGACAAGCAGTGGCCTCCGCGTGGGAATGCTGCGCATCAGTGCCCAGTGAGGGGTGGGGCTGTGACCCGTGGAAAGAGACACGATGCGGCTTGTACAGCCCTCTGAGGCGCAGTCACACCTTGCTGGAAGAGGGCAGGACCCTCGAGTCAGGAAACAGCTGCCTGCCCGCCCGCCCGTGGGCCAGTAATTTCATCTGGCGGCAGTGTTAACCCACACATCAGACCAGTTTAAAAACACGTGGTCAGCATGTGAAGTAGCGGTAGAAGATGTGCAAGGAATGGTCCCCTGTGCTGAAAATGAAGGGGTTGTTTGCAAAACTTTCCGTTGTCTTCTGAGGTGTACCCGAGACCTGCCCGGCATCCAAAGTGAAGCTAGTCGCTGTCACAACAAAGCGCCTCCTGTGAGGTGGAGGATGAGAAGGATGGTGCTTACCCTGTGGTCAGCTCCGCTCTGGAGCACGCGCTCCACGGTGCACCCTCATATCAGCTCGCACGCCTGACCCGGGAGCTGCGTGAAGGCTGTTGGCCATCGGTCACGTGCTTGATAAAACACCCACGTGTTTTTCGGGGAGCACATTCCATCTCTGCTGCTGTTGGGCAGCGAGGAGCCCTCTTTAGTATTCCTGGGCAGTGTCTACTCCTCCCACACATCAAAGTACAAACTATAAAATGCGGCATCCCTAATCCTTCACCCGGGTTTTTTAGAAAGGAACCTGGTGACATTTGGAACTTCTCCACCTCAGTTTTCTCCTACTCTCGATCAGCAGGGTTGGTTTGCTTTTTTATTCCTGTGAGCAGTGACTCGGGGGATGTGGAAAGGGAAGAGGGTGGGGAGAGTGTAGGAGGCTCTGTGTTTGCAGTGGATCAAATTGGGTCACCCCATCCTGTGGTCTTCTCTGTAGAAAGAGTTCATGAAGCAGGTCCACAACAGCGGCGTGGTGATGGTCTTCTCCCAGGCCTGGATCGAGGAGCTCTACCATCAGGTGCTCGACAGGAACATGCTGGGAGAAGCTGGCTACTGGGGCAGCCTAGAGGACAACAGCCTTCCGCTCATCACCATGCTGACCGGTCGGTGGCTCCTTCCCCAGCTCCATGCCGCCGTGGGATGGGGGCGCTTATTCTTCTGGTCCCCTTTCAGGGAAACAACAGGGTTTGATTAAAATGGTGCCCATGAAACTACCCTGGAAGTTGGTGACAATTTCAGAAAAGTGTCATGAATTTACCTCACAAGAATTTTATGTACTTTTTCCACCCGGGACTAGGTGGAGCTCACTGCACCCCATTAGATGAGCAATTACTTAGCACCAGTGGCTGATGGTGGAAAACTATAGGCCTCTGCTGGGGTATGATGTACTACCTGGGCACAAAGCCCAGAATTATTCCTGAAAACTCTCCTATCCTAACACACTATTATCTACATTAGGCTGTATCATTCAGTTCTCCTGCCAATTTGCCAGTCATGAGAAATGATATGATTTTAAACTTGGCTTCATTCCCATTTCTTGTCCCTCTCAGAGGTCCTTCCTCCCTTCCCAGCTGTACCAGGATTAAAAGTAATGTCAAGTAGCCCTGGCTGGGTGGCTCAGTTGGTTGGAGTATTTTACCCCTACACCAAAAAAAAATGGTTGTGGGTTTGATCCTCAGCCAGGGCACATATGGGACACAACTGATCAATGTTTCTTTCTCTCTTTTTCTCTCTCTCTCCCCCTCCCCCTCTTTCTCTCTCTTTTCCTTCTCACTCTAAAAATCAGTTTTTAAAAAACCGTATCCTTGGGTGAGAATTAAATAACAATAATAATAACAACAACAACAACAACATCAAGTAGTTGCTTAATGTATTAGTCTTCAATACCCAGAGTTTTTAAAATCCTGCTTTAATTATCAGAAGTTCCACACGAGAGCACAGAGAGCATTGTGGGGTATGGTCATGAAGCAAAGTGTTGGCAAAGGCAACCACTCGTGGCTTTGCATGGCTTAACCCTGATGGCAGGTAAAGATCAAGGAGTGCTCAAACGTTTGGTGGGCTCCCCTTAATAGGGGGCTTTCCAGGCTTACTCTGTATTTGATCTGAGTTCCCAGACTGGTTTCTGATCTGAGTGATGCTGACCAGATTATACGTATAGTCTGTGGCCTTACAGTGATGCCTTCCCTGCCCTCTCTGTAGTGCCACATGTCCTCACACAGCTCAGCATGCTCTGCTCGGGGCAGAGCACACTGACAGGAAGGGGTAGGACTGGGCTGGGGCAGCACAGTCCAGCCAGAAGGCAGCTCTTATGAAGGTGGCAGAGTGGACTAGTGGCAGGTGAAACCCAACAGCGAGGAAGGCGGGGCTGTTCAGGAATCAGGCAGGGAATCAGGACACAGTGAGAGTCTCTCCACAGCAAGCAGAACGCTTGCTTCCAGGACTGAGATGGAATTTGGGAGAAGCAAGGCCTGGATCCTAAGCCATGGGGATCAGGATCACCGGACAAGTGACCAGTTTATATTTTATTAATCGTGATAACATTTACACCTACTTGAAAAGTATGAATTCTTCGATGTGTGAGACATTTATTCATTCTACCTATAAGCAGGCCTTGGTTTCCATCCTTCTGCGTAAGCTCCCTTCAGTGGTTAGAAATGCCTTGGCAATTTGGGTCAGGATCCTAAACATGCCAGGTTTAATTTTAGTTTTAAAATACCACAGTGTTTGCCGGTGTGTAAAAAAATAAATAAATAAGTAAATAAAATAAAATACCACAGTGTTTGCCAAAATTCATCTCTTACCAGAACCTTAATAAAAGGAGTCATTCAGCAGTTTTAAAAATGAACAAATAATAAGCTATCCATGGTAGCCATATTCATCAGTCATCCCTGCTAATCAGCCATCCCTTTTATAACAGAACAGTAAGCTCAATTGCTATGTCCATCAGAAAATTATCTAACTTAAGACTAATGGTAGAAAAATGGGCTTTTCATAAGCATTAGAAAAAAACTAGGTTCTATGATTTTTTTTTTGTAGCAAATTCCCATTATGAAGTGAGGAGTGAATGTGAGTAGCAATGAACCTAGAGCTTGGAACTTCCATCTCAATTTTTCAGTATTGGCCAGGAAAAGCCATAGCAGCCAGTGGTCATTACCACTGTCCTAACTGTGGTCACTGCTGAGGTTGTATCAAAGAGTTCCATAGAACTGTGGAATCTTAGCGATCAGATACACCTCCCAGCGCTTGAATTTATCAGCCCTTTACCTAGCATATTGGCAACATTATAACTTTGATAAATTGCAATTTTGGGTGAATGTTACACTGTTTGACAAGTTAGATTAATTTCATGAAACTGGTCTGGTCCCACTTTGGTAGTAATAGATTTTCCCCACTTTTCCCCCCTTGTCTTATTGGAATATAATTGATGTATGATATACTGTATTAGTCCAAACTGTACCCATAATAATTTGATATAAGTGTACATTGCAAAATGATAGCAATGTACCATAGCAAATTTAGTTAACATTAATCACCTCACGTAGTTACAATTTTTATTTATTTTTTGCTGTGGTTAGAACTTGTAAGATCTACCCTGGTAGCAACTTTCAAAGAGGTGTGTTGCCAGAAGTCTCCAGGCTTCTTGGAGTCACTGTAAGAATCAAAAATATAATGAAATAACTTCCAAATACCATTCCATTGGGGTAAGGGTGAAGTTCTAAAGTCAAGGACTAAACTTACGCTACCCTCTCTCCTGTTCCCTCTGTGTTGCTTTCCGTTGTGTTAGTTGCATTCTAGTGCAGATGCTTCCGCTCCATGGCCACTTCTCCAGTGGTGGCTTCCTTTTTACCAAGGACTTTGGGGCCGGAGAATGGAGTACTGGCCTCAGGGCTATCAGGATACTTAATTCAGAGCCAAGGCTGAAGCCTAGTATTCTCAACCCCAAACCAGTTTCTCCTTGACAGCGTGTTGTAGGGATTAGTTCGTTGAGCTAATTTTGTAGATAAGAGTTTAACAAAAAGTTAAACAAGGTGATTTAGGATCCCATATTGAGCTGGAGTTAGGTGTCACAGGAAAAGGCCTGCATGAGAGTCAAAAGACAAACCCACTGAATCTAGTTCTTTCTTTACCAGCCTCAGGGCCTGGGGCATTTTATCTACTTGGAGTGTTCATTCCCTTCTATGTGAAACAGGAAAAATAATACCTACTCTGCCTATCTGCTTGGAATTGTTAGGAAGATCTGATGAAAAGAATGTCATGTGAGAACACTTTGAAAATTGTAGAGTATTATTATTAAGATTATTGTGTTTTGGAATAGGATTATACATTATCTGACAAAGAGGCTTATTCTATTCTTCATACTCTTAAGGAGGCTCTGAAAGACAAATCCATGTTGAGTTATCTGTATAAATTTTGGAATTAATGCCACTGTTTTGAATAAAAGTACTCAAAGATCAAGATATTCTGAAACAATAAGTTTTCTAACAGTGATAGCAGTTTAACTTTTTTTTTTTCTTTTCTTCAATAATAAATACACAGCAGCCTAACAAAAGACGGCTCTGGCTATGAAAGAAAACTGGGCTGAGTGAGGGAAACGGAATTTTTAATATTCTGATAAAAGGTTGCTACATACTCGTTACCTGCTAGATGCAAGGGATAGTCCTTGAGGAAGAAAATGAAAATTGTGGTGGCTGTTTGTTTTTGACCGGACTGTTCTAACCAAGGGAAACCTTGCTTTTCTTCCGTGACAGATATTGATGGCTTAGAGAGCAGTGCAATTGGAGGCCAGCTGATGGCCTCTGCATCTCCAGAGTCTCCTTTCTCCCAGGGCAGGCGAATCGATGACTCCACGGTGGCAGGTAGGGCTCTTGAGTTTATGAATATACATGTATTACAGGTGACATTAGCAATTAAATCATTATCAGCAGGTTCCAGCACTGCTATCCATGAATTAAGGTTTTGTTTCTGCAGAGCAAATGCCGGGTGGACGTTTCTTAGCGTCATCCAATTGATAATGGAACATTCATGATTTATAAGCACAAAGTGAAATCCATTAAATTATATTTCCTGTAGTAGAATTGTACACGTATCAGTATTGTGGTTTTGATGGTCAAAGAATCCTGTGCCGTCATTCACTGCCAGGTTGCTTGCATCTCCGGAAAGTGACCCATGCCCCTTGATGTTCCAGGTGTGGCATTTGCTCGCTATATTCTGGTTGGATGCTGGAAGAACCTGATCGATACTTTATCAACCCCTCTGACTGGCCGCATGGCAGGGAGCTCCAAAGGGCTGGCCTTCATCCTGGGAGCTGAAGGCATCAAAGAGCAGAACCAGAAAGAGCGCGATGCCATCTGCATGAGCCTGGACGGGCTGCGGAAAGCAGCGAGGCTGAGCTGTGCTCTAGGTATCACCCGGAGTCAGCTTTGTGACGCGTGGCTGAGGGGTGGCCCTGCAGAATCCACCGGGAATGGCCCTAGTGGAAAAACAGTCTTTCAGGAGAGTTTAGGTGAACGGTCAGAAAATAGACTCAGTGCAGGGCTCACTCGTTTGTTTCTTCTCAAGGAGTCGCGGCTAACTGCGCCTCGGCCCTAGCCCAAATGGCCGCTGCCTCCTGTGTCCAGGACGAGAAGGAGGACAAGGAGGTCCAAGAACCCAGCGACGCCATAGCACAAGGTAACAGCTGAAGGGCCAGCCACCTGGTACCTTAGGTGCGGTGGGCACATACCTTGTACGTGCGAGAGCAGCCACTCATCTCCAGTTTTGTGTGATACCCAGCATGCCAACCACTGGTCATGAGACCCCAGTGAGTGAGTCATAGGCTTGGGTGTGTTTCACACGGATGGCCCAACTGACTGCTTACGGAGAAGCCTTAACCATGACAGACGCGCTGACCGCTGGTGACTAGGAAACTTCACTAGTTTCCTAGTGAAGTTAGCACCTGTGGCTGCTAACAGGTGTGATGTCGGACGCCAGAGGTCCATGTGGCTGAGCTGGGCTCTGTCATCGTCTGGCCACTGACTTGAGAACTTCACAGAATGCGCATTTGAGGACATTGCCGAGCACCGCAGGGGGAGGCGGAATGGCCATTTTTCTGAAGGGCAATCAAACAGATGGAGGAAATCCCTCAGCAAAGGCTCAGGAAGACTTTCTCTTGTCTGAGAAAAACCTGAGCTTTGCAAACTCAGGAAAGAGCTGATTTTTACTTGGTGAAATTAGTTCATCAATGAAGTGGAGAATTATCTAAGTTTAAGGAAAGAGACTGGCCTTCCTAGTAAGGAAGAGAAGTAGTAAACAGAAGGAAAAACGGGAAGCTTGGTCCAGTTTATCCCAATACGATGTATCAGGTATCCAAAATAGCTAGCAGCAGGAACATTTGGCACATTTTTAAAAGCCGAGAAAAACAGGCCACTGTTCCTCAAACTTGAATATTCTAGATAGACCTATGTGAGAGCAAAGCAGAGCTCCTAAATCCCAGTATTAACTGAAAAAAGGGTATCACAACTCTACTTCACATGTGCAACCATTAATTATATCAAAATCCTTGAAGTGTTTAAAACTGTAAGACAAAAACTAGTATTCAAGTTATATACAGGTAAAAAGTAAAATCAGTATTACGTGCATGCGACAAATGATGCTTTGCTAAAAGTTGATTTGCCCTTGACAGCTGCAATGCCTTCTGACGCCCTCTGAAGCGGCGTGCTGTGTTTCTGGGCTCTGGCCCGTCCCTCAGTCGCCCCACAGACCTATATTCCAAACACTTGACACTGTTATTCATGGAGGAAATTGTGGTTTGACCTTGCTCGGCATTTTACACAACTGACAGCTTAAGTCACCCTCTGCATCCTTTCTCATTAGCATCCTACAATTATTTGAAGGGAGCACATGGCAATGTGTCTCAGGGAGTGATGGGATGGCAGTTTTCAGTTATAAAGTGGTCACCGTGGTAGTCGGAGTGTGATACATATGTTGTCTTAGGTGACATCAGCATGAGAGAATTTGCAGAACACCAGGAATTCTTCCATATTATCAGTTCGAGTACACAGGGGCAGGCGAAGGGGCTGAGCACTGATGGATTTAGCTGGATCCACGCTGCTCTGCCTGACCTAGAACTGGGCGGGGGGCTGCAGGAACCACACCCGCCCACTCCGGTTCCGCCCGACTCCTGAAGCCACAGGGCTGGAGTCTCCAACGCCCATGGGGCCGAATGCCGGGCAGTTGCATGATGAACAGCAGGGACCTGCCACTAAGGAACTTGCTGCCAGTGGCATCTGCTGTTCCCCTTTGCCCTTGCATGGTAGCACATTCTTCCCCGCCCGTCCTTTCTCTCCCCCTGTCTGCCTCCCTCCCTCGGAATGTTATTTTAATGAATGTCTTTCTGGCACAGTGAAACTGAAAGTGGAGCAAAAACTGGAGCAGCTCGGGAAGCCGCAGGGGGCGTGGCTGCACACAGCGCACGTCCTGTGCATGGATGCCATCCTCAGCGTGGGCCTGGAGATGGGGAGCCACAACCCGGACTGCTGGCCTCACGTGTTCAGGTGCGTGACGGGATCGCCGCCCCCGCCCAGCACCCATCCTGCCCAGGAGCCTGGGGCTGAGGGAAGGGGTCAACCCCAGGGTCTGCCAGCACTTAAACGGATGGGGATAATCACAAAGTGTAGATAAACCCTGAAGGAGAAATTAACAAAGAGGGAAGGGGGCTCAGTTGAAATGTATGTCAGAGAGAGCAGAGTGACAGAATTTGTTTTAGGGAATTATGAGTAGGTTACTAACATTGTCTGTGAGAGGCAGATGTATTACAGGAAGAAAACCCAGTTTCTTAAACATTGGTTGATAAAAGCCATGTAAATGAATGCTGTGCAGATCTAAAAGCTGGTTATGTGTCAGCTATATAATAACATTGCTGTATGTTTATTAATGTCTTCATTTAAAGGATTTTGGGTAGCTTACATGGACACATGATGTATAAGATGCCTACTTTTATTTTAGCTAGACAAAGGCAAAAATAGAATAGTGCAGTGTGCTCAAGACCAAAAATTTGGTTCCAGGACTTGTAGTATCAAAGGTAAAAGAATCCCCCTAATCCGTTACACAGTTAACAGCACCTGCAGAATGACAGCAAGGAGAGTGCTCCATAGTCCTCCTACAACCGAGACAAAGATATGCCTCCCCAGGCATTGGCATTCGGGCAGTCCTGGGGCAGTGCAAGGGGCACTGCCCACCCACCAGGGCAGGCCCAGGGCAGGGGCTGGACTCTGTCTTATCCTTCGCCACACACATCCACCCAGCACCTCTCACTAAGCTCAGTTCCTGCAGAGCAGCGTGGAGCCACCAGGAGTAGGGTGACGGCCACAGCAGGGCCCAGTCACCAGGACCTCACCCAGAGCACTGGCCAGATCTGGGTTCAGTTTAATACCCTAAAAGCAAATACAGTCATGAGTGTTTGTCAGCTTTGAAAGAGCAGATCACTCAGGGGTTGAAAACCCCATCTTGAGAGGAACATGATGAGAAGGAACCAGGATGAAGGCTGGTCCCCTTTGTTGCTCTCACAAGCAACAAAGATTTAAATTCTACCCAAGCAATTTATGTGAAGAAAAAAACTGCCCAATTGTAGAATATCAGAGTGGATTCTCCAGGACAACCCTTACCAATAACTGGACTTGTTCTGGGATGAGAGGCCTCGTCTGAACCATCTTAGCCCCGGGTTCTATGGGGAATGAACACTGTGCAAGTTGGCAGCTGTGCCGTAGGTGGTGGCGGTTTTCTCTGTTTACCACGATGGTTATGGAGCTGCTGGGAGCAGGCGGGACCCCTGAGAGAGGCCCAGCATGGTCATAGGGCCTGTCAGCTGTAGGCACACTTTCTAGGACCCCAAAGGAAGGAAACGCTTCTCAAGTCCTAATCAGAGCACTCACTAGAGGTGGGAACAGGTGCCTTGGGGAAAACTCAAACAGCCAAAGTCTGGAAAAGCCCGCTGGCTCGACAGGTCGGAATGGATAAGCTTTGGTACCCACTTTCTCTCAGTATGGGTAGGAGAAGTTGAAGAACCTGTACCCCATTCCCAGGCTGCCTGGTCCAACTCAAAATATATATATAGTGAGGGAGGACAGGGATGGCTGTCATCAGAGGAAGGAGAAAATTTGGGGAACACTCGAAGTAGCAGAATCTCCTTGCTGTCCCCCTGTGAGACTGACAGCGTTGGTCTGGTTGAGCTGCCCCTTCTAACAGCTGCTCCCGTGTGACTCTAGGGTGTGTGAGTACGTGGGCACACTGGAGCACACCCACTTCAGCGATGGCACCTCCCAGCACCCCCTGACCATCAGCCAGCCCCGGAAGACACCCAGCGGCGCCGGACTCCTCGGGGACCCGGAGTGGGAGGGCTCATCGCAGGAGCAGAGCCCGGAGCAGGAGGGCTCCCTGAGTGCGGCCCCCGTCCTCCAGCCCCTGTCCATCCAGGAGCTCATCCGAGAAGGCGGCCGAGGCCGGGCCTCCGACTTCCGCGGGGGCAGCCTCATGACCGGGAGCCGCGCTGCCAAGGCCGTGCTGGCGCTGTCCACGCAGGCGGACAGGTGGGTGTGCGGGGTCCCTCTCCCTGTCCACCTGCACGCCCTCCGCCGAGCACCCTCAGCTGTTGGCCACACCACAGCCGTCTCTTCCGCTCTCAGAAGCGCTGCCGGGACGACTGGGTTGGTGGGCCATGTAAACCATCATTCTTTTCAAACGTAACTTCTGTCCCCTGCCACAGCCCCCACTCAGAAGGACAGTTGTCTAACAACTAGGCCGGAGGCCCCGGGGGGCAGGGTGCCCTGACTCCATGACTTCAGGCAGCTTCACCTCGTTTTTGAGCCTAAAATCACGTCCGGAAGTCACTCTCTCACAGGATACCACAGGGTGGCCGGAGGGTTAAATGATCCTATACACTTGAAGCTCTAAGGACAGAGCTTGGCCATAGTAAAAATCCATGATTTTTATGATAATTAACATTTAAAAATCCCACACCCGGAGTGTGATGTATTATTAAATGATGCCCAAAACCATGTTAAGTTTGAGAGGGGAAAAATCAACAATAACTCCCAACCGTTTAGTGGCACTTACTGAAAGTGCCTTTGGTCACCAGCTGCATGTTCTACCACCTCACTTCTCTCCCCAAACTTCATTGTTGTGCAGCAGACTACCCGGCATGGGTGCAGTGAACTCTATACCGTAAGGACAGACAGCAGCAGGGTGCAGATGTGGAAAGTGCACCCACCAGCTGGGACTCAGAACCCCCAGTTCTTTCCAGGCTCTGACACCAGCCAACTGCAGTCATGTTTGTATAAGTACTTGCACTGAGACTCCGTTTCTTCACCTACTAACCCAGTAGTATATGTCCTCACTCAGTACAATAATCTCTTCTTTTCCTATTGATTCAATGAGAGGGCTGTGAAAGTATGTGGAATCTGGATACAGGTGTCACAGGTGTGATACAACATTCCCCATTCATGGGTCTCATGAACCAAAGAAGCAGTTCATGAGATCCACACACCAAATGGTGTGAACATTGCAATTACAGAACAGCAAGAAAAATGTGTCTGTCACAATAATTTGTGAATGATTAAATTGCCAATTTGTCTCATATTACTCCCTCAAGAGGGACTTGTTATTCCATTTCTATTAGAGACACTCTCCCTGACCCAGCATGTGGCACCCCAGGCACTGCTTGCCCTCCTGGTGGCACTGCAGGACTGGAGGGCAGGCATTGATGACCCAAGCACAGGGGAAGGCTGGCTCACCTCATCCCTCATGTGGCCACATAAATCCACATCTGAGCCCCACATTCTGAATGCCAGGGAGCCCGCGATCTGCCTCTGAGCCCTGCTACCCATGTTCCCCTCCTCCCTAACTCCTGCTGGCATGTGTGCCCAGCTGAGTGGAAAACAAAAGAACCTGCAAGGTCCATTTTGTGAAAGAGTATTCATATTCATTATTGCAGCAGAGACTGGGGCTTCCACCTCATCCTAGACGGCAGGTGTCTGAGCTGGAGAAGATGAAGACAGTCAGCCCTGCCCGCAGGGAGCTAACAGTGTGGTTTTGTATCCTCAGAGCCATGCCCACTGTCATACTCATCAGTTGTAGCCCAACAAAAGTCTTGATTAATTTATTGGGTTTTCCTTTAACGTAGTTTACGAGATTGGAGCTAATTCTAAGGATTCCATTCCCATTTACTCAGTTTCCAGGAGCATGCTGTGCCATCTTTCCACTCTTGCCAAGTTTTTTTGAGTGCCTACAATGGCTGAGCTATATGTCCTGGGATACAATGATTTTTCAAAATATAGTCTGTTCCCTTCAGATTAAACTCTCCAAGTGTACTTGGACACAATCATAACAGA
The DNA here is from genome assembly GCA_004026585.1 of Noctilio leporinus. NCBI lineage: Eukaryota > Metazoa > Chordata > Mammalia > Chiroptera > Noctilionidae > Noctilio > Noctilio leporinus. The sequence continues at coordinate 197,956 of PVIW01002155.1, forward strand.
TACAGTGACACATTTTACAGTGTTGACGTGACAGTTTCATTAGTCACACCTAACAAAATGACCAGAATCATTCTGCCATAAAGACTTTGCTGAACTGTTTCCAAGTAACAAACTCGTTTGGTTTCATCCAGGCTCTTTGAAGATGCTACAGATAAGTTGAACCTCATGGCTTTGGGAGGTTTTCTTTACCAGCTGAAGAAAGCGTCACAATCCCAGCTTTTCCATTCTGTTACGGACACAGTTGATTACTCGCTGGCCATGCCAGGTAATTCTTTCCCACAAGAAACTGTGCTGTGGGGTTAGTAAGGAACAGCCCAGATCTCTGATACCAAAGGCCTGCCTGAGACTTGAATCCACCTTCCCTCTGCACATGGTCACCCTGGCTAATTTGTCAGGTAGTTTTCAGGTGAGGTGTGTGTGCACGGGCGAGTGGTGGGATTCTTTTTTGAGAATGGAAGAATGCTACCCCTGTTGCAGGTATTACCACTGGAGCTGGGCCAGGTGGTACTGCCAAGGGTTGGGCCTGTGATACAGAAATTACGTGACTCCTCAGGCTGCAGATAGCCCTCATGAGGGCAGGGACCCTTCTCCATATCACAAACCACAGTGCTCGCCTCAGTCCAGGTGATTTGCAGAAGCACCTACTGATTCCAGAATGACAGTGGGCAAGAAAAATGGGAGGATAGACAGAAGCCACATGCAGGCCCTAGGAACCTTAGGAAGAAAACGTAATTGCTGCCATTTTAGAGATTAGTAAATTGAATGCTAGGAAGTTGAACTGACTTGTCTAAGATGATGCATCTGGTAAGTGGTGAAGGCAGCATTTTGACTCATGTCCGATTGATTTCAAAGCTAGTGCTTCCTTTTCTGGGGTCCACTTCCTCTTCCTGACCCTGCGCATTGCTTTTTGCAAGCTCCCAGCCTGCTTTCTCTGACGCAGAAGATGCAAAAGGTTGCCCGGGGCCCAGAGGCACGTACCCCTTTAATGCTGGGCTGTGTCACTGCCTTCATGCATGGGCCAGATGAAGGCCCTCTTGAAGGCCAACCTGTGGAAGGGAATAGAGTGGTACTGAATGACCCCACAGCCCCAAAGGGGTGGCAGGTGGCTCAGAATGCAAGCATCTGTCAGCAGCCTGGTGGTTGTGCCGAAACAGTGAGTACCTTGTCCCGATGAGTTCAGGCGGAGGCTCAGAGCCATGCGGCAGGTTGGACTGTGCACCATCTGTGGTCTCTTCCATCTGTAGGAATCTGAAGTTCTAAGTATACTACTATATTTAGCCTTTTGATCCTTAGATTCTAATTTGAGAACCACCGTCCTTTCCCTACTAGTTTTCAATAGGCTTCAAATTCTTAGCTATATAAGGCCAGCCTTCCAGAACCATCAAGACTTTCAGAGCCCCTCTGGGCCCCGGGCAACCTTCTGCATCTTTTGCGTCGGAGAAAGCAGACTGGGAGCTTGCAAAAAGCAATGCGCAGAGTCAGGAAGAGGAAGTGGACCCCAGAAAAGGACGCACTAGCTTTGAAACCAATCAGATATGAGTCAAAATGCTGCCTTCACCACTTACCAGATGCATCATCTTGGACAAGTCAGTTCAACTTCCCAGCATTCAATTCACTAATCTGTAAAATGGCAGTAATTACATTTTCTTCCTAAGGTTTGCTTTAAAAATTAAAATGGTTGAGGATGCGACGAGCCAGCACAATGTCTGATGAAGAGTAAACATTCGAGTAAAAAGGGGATGGTTGTAATACAACAATAAAATTAAACTAATAAAAAAACATTCCGTAAATGTCAGTGATTACTATTACTGTCATTTTGAAGTTTATTTGACATGGCAAGGCTAATTAGAAGTATGTTGGTTGGAAGAGCCTAATAACCAGCACTTTGTAGGGAGTAAAGGGGAAGCAGCCAGACATGCGTAGGACGGGGGTTGGGAAGACTAAGGTGACGTTGGCAAAGAGGTAGTGAGAGATCAGAGTGGGCAAGGACTGTCCTGAAGCAAAACAGGGCAGGTTAGATGGCATGTGATCGGGGAGCAAAGGGGCCTGACTTGCTTGACAAGAGCTTCAGAGGTGCCACTAAGGATTGGCAAAGTGGATGATGACCAGGCAGGATGACAATACAGATCATCATGATAATCGCTAAGAGTGTGGGTCAGGTAGTATATGCCCATGTTAAGCGCTTTGTAAGTATTATTACATTTAATCCTTAAAGTAACTTGAAGAAATAGGTCCTATTACTCACCCCATCCCCTACCTTTTACAATGGGAAACTAGATCAGAGGTAAATCTCTGGTCCAAATGTAACCCAACTACTAAGTGGTGAAGACTGGCTTTGAACTTGGGCAGCCTGACTCCCCAGCCGTCCTGTGTAACCACAACGTCACCCCCGCCCCCCCAAAGGTGAGCATTGTTCACACTCCTCACCTCAGCCACTGGGAATGCAGTGGCGAGCAGGGAGGTGGGCTGGTCTCTCTTGAGTCCAGGCCCCGCCCCTCTCTTAGTTACCACTCACTGAGTAATCCTACTGGCCTGAGTGCAGTTCTTTGATTTCCATCTTCTCCCTGTGCGTGAACAGGTCAGCCTATTTCTGAGGTTGGGCTTGATGGCTTTCATGGTCTCTTCTTGCAGGAGAAGTGAAATCCACCCAGGACCGGAAAAGTGCCCTGCACCTGTTCCGCCTCGGGGACGCCATGCTGAGGATCGTGCGCAGCAGGTCAAGGCCGCTGCTCCATGTGATGCGCAGCTGGAGCCTGGTGGCCCCACACCTGGTGGAGGCAAGTACCTGGGAAGTGGGGCGCCCAGGGAGCTCCTTCAGTGGGGCCAGCCCAGGGCTCCCCAGTCAGTGTGGGGACACAGAGCACAGTGGTCATAGTGCAGTGAGAACATTCCCACACCCTGCTCACAGACATCCTAGTTCCCTGATTATACCTCATGGCATCCAAGGAATCACCCCAAAGGCAGCACTGCCCTGGTCTCATTCTGACCCTCTTCCTGTAGGAGTTACAGTTTTTGTTCTTAATGACCTGGTATCAACTTGAGCCTGAAAGTTTTATTTTTATACACGATTCTTACCAGTGCAGTTCGTTCCTGCCAGTCTCTTTTCTAATAGCTGACTATACTCTGGGCAGTACCCTCTGGGTAGGAGAACCACATGTCCTGGTCTTCCCTAACAGTAGGAGAAGCAGTTTCCATGATAAATTATGTAGCAATCCATCTCAGCATCTCAGTACATGATGGCTGGCTACTTCTAAGCTGAGGGAGAAACCGTTGCCCTATATTGTTGTGATAACTATTCTTAATAGCTCTTTAGTGCTTTTCTGGTAGAGCTATGTCATAAAGTATTTTTTTTGGAACTTAATGAACTAATAAGAACCTTCTAGTAAGGAAAGGGAGTAGAAAATAACTTAGTTATGGAGAAACAGTACATCAGTTCTCTATTACATTTTCATAAATCATCTCAAATACCTAAGATTTAAAACAACCACCATCTCTTTAACTCCTGAATCCCTGGGTCAGAAATCTGAGCCAGGCTCAGCTGGGGACCACTTCCAAGCCTGGCTCATCTCAGCTGGACTTCCATGTCACCTGCGGTCAGCTGGTACAACAACTGGGACTGGCTGGTTCATGATGGGCTTGACTGGGGAGGCTGGACAAATGGGCTCCTTCATTCTCCACCAGACTGGCCCTGGCTCATTGACATGGCACTTTCAGAATTCCAAAGGAACTCAAGAGAACAAACTCCAAATCACAATGATTTTTCAATCCTCTACTTACATAGCGTTTGCTGTTGTCCGAATCAAGCCACGCATCGAAGCCCAGGTTCAGAGTGGGAGAAGGCTACTCACTGGCCTGCATGCAGGAGCGCTCAGTCAGCCAGAGCTTTATTAGTGTGATTGGCCTGCTTCACTGAGGGACAAATGACTCTGATCTGTATGTGTTTGGGGCATGGCTAAAAATTAGACTATGTGCAGTTCTAGTGTCTTTATAGTCAGCATGTTCTATACCGTCCAAGAAAACTGTTGTGTTCTATTTAAAGATAAGACTAAATTACTAGATACTCTTCTATTTCTAGAAACATTTAAGTGAGCTTGGAGTCATGTCTGCTGTTTATTAGATTATTAAAAATGCAAGTTAGTATGCTATTCATCTGTACGTATCCTATGAGGTGTTTTTGACTTTAACAGAATTGCAGCACCCACCTGCCTGCAATGAGGTGGGTCAGAAAGACCTTCAGAAACCAGACTCTTGCTTGCCTGAAGTTCTGATGGTATTCTGTTCTCGTATGACTCTTGTAGGCTGCTTGCCATAAGGAAAGACATGTGTCACAGAAGGCTGTGTCCTTCATCCATGACATACTGACAGAGGTTCTCACCGACTGGAATGAGCCACCTCATTTTCACTTTAACGAAGCACTCTTCCGACCTTTCGAGCGCATTATGCAGCTGGAGTTGTGTGATGAGGACGTTCAAGACCAGGTCAGTGTGTCCTGGTAACCAGCATTGTCATCATCATTGTGGGTGGCTCTTACAGAATGCACAAGCAGGCGTTGTTCTGGGAACATGGCATATGTTACCTTTCCATTAATACTGTGTGGAATCAGTGAAAAGAAAGGTGAAGAGTACATAGAGCTTGGGGAAACTGGGATTTGAATGTAAGTAATCAGGCTTCACTGGTCTATACTCAACCATACACTCAACGGTGAAGAAACTAACTGGAGACGTCATACCTAGCATGATGGTAATGGAGAGCACAGATCCTCACTCTGAAATCTAAAAATGTCAAAGGCTTAACAATTCTTTTTAAATACACTGACACCCTAGCAAGAAAGTGGGAATACTAAGATGCCCACAACCAAGGAGCAGCAGGAAGCCGCAGAAGTGGGCAGAGCTCTGAGGCTGCTTGGGCCACCATGGAATTTGTCATCAGGTGAAACTGAGTTCTGCAATCACATTCTTTTTTAAAGATGTTACTTTATTTTTAGAAAGAGGGAAAGGAGGGAGAAAAAGGGAGAGAAACATCAATCAGTCGCCTCTTGCTCACCTCCAACCTGGGGCTTGGCCTGTAAGCAAGACATGTGACCTGACTGGGAATCAAACCAATGACCTTTCAGTTTGTGGGATGATGCCCAACCCACTGAGCCACACCAGTCAGGTGTGGCTATCACATTCTTGAGGCCACAAGAACAGGAGACAAATTGCAACATGAAGCTTTAAAACTGGTGTTCACTTAGGCCAAGGTTGAATTAGAAATGTACCCAAGTACCGCCCTTTCTGAGAATATGATCAGGCTGTTTCTAACGCTGGCTCTTAGTAGAGATATTAAAATTAAAAAAAAAAACTTTCCAGGATTAAAATTACCAGCTAGCCTTTCTGTGAGGTCAGTCAGTGAAATTGCACCACTTTGGTGGTCTGGGAAACTTTACATAGGCACCATAGAGAGCAACAAAATTCTCCCCGGAATCTTAATTCAGGTCACAAAAATAACCCTACAAATGAAGTTCCAAGATACGTGAGTTCACAGTATTTTAAAAATATCACAAAACATGTAGGGAAACAAGGCAATAGAGTGAGCTGCTAAAACTATACAATGGTTAGTCAGACCTATAAATAATAGAAATATTGGTATCTTCCATGCAAAATATTAAATTATAATTTTTAATGAAACAAAAGGAATGAAGGTATGTGTTAACACCTAAAGGCTAGATTGGGGAATTCAAATAATAGTGAACTAAGTAATCCAGACCAGCTTTCCCCAGGAACAACTAGAAAGTCAGATAAAAAATTTTTTTAATCTTGGAAAGCTCTGAAATACTACAAACAAAGGGAAGAACTTTGAGGCCATGATCTCGGAGAAAAAGAACACCCAGGCACCATGCCTGATGTTTGAGGCTGCTTTTCCTAAATTAGAATCACTTAGTTTCAGAAGAGGAAGCTGAAAGACTAAGAAGCTAAGAAAAATTGAGGACTGGGGATTGCCACTCTGGTAATTTCTTGACATCTTGGGTCAGAACCATGAAGAGAATAGGATACCCTAGGAAGAAGGATGAAACTTATATAGACTAGACCTAACAGAAAATAATCCTCAACTTCAAATAATCCCAATCCCTAACTTGAGAAGGTGACATCATTATTTCTTAATTTTGCAGGTGCAGTGTCTGCATTCAATCAAAAATAATCAGGCTTGTTAGGAAATAACATTATTAGAAACAAAAAGACAATGAAAATAGATACATACCTACCCTTCCTGGGATCCAGATATCAGTTATTAGAGACAGGCTTTAAAATAACTGCTAAAATATTTTCTGAAAGATACAGAACAAGAAGGGCTTTGGCTATAGTGGCATAAGGTTAGCAAATTCTCTTCACAAGAATCAATAATTACACAGGATACAATTGTCCAAAGCAACTATTTCAGAGCTCTGGAAATTGACCAAGGCAGACAACAAATTGAGTAGCATTTATGCTTAAAAATAGTTCCGATTAGAATTTTTGTGAAGAACAGCTGGAGTTTGACCTTCTAGCTGAAGACTACACCCCTCCCCTTTACTTCTCTAAGTTTTTAAAGAGAATAATAGCTTGGCCAATATGGGGCTGACTGGGAAAATCAGCAACTTTTCTGGTTTGGAGAAAAGAAAAAAGATAATTGATTTGTCAGCTAAAAGGAGTGGATTCATTAGAAAATTAATGGGGAAACCCTGCAACCTTGCTAACTTGTGGTTGCAGCAAACAATGAACCAGTAAAAAATGTGCCAGTCTTTGAGACCCAGGATTTCTTAAAAATGACATCAGCAAGATCCATAAAAAGAAAATCTGATGGTGCTTACCTTAGCAACCCATATGAAAATTGAAACACTGAGATTAGCTGCAACCCCTGCACAATGGTGATGTGCAAGTTAATGAAACAGTCCAGATCTTGTGAGTTCCCTGCATCCTGCCACCCTTTGCTGATTAACACAAATACACATACAAAAAAATTGATGAATTGGACTTCATTAAAATGCAAAACTTTTGCTCTCTTAATACCATGAAAAAATCAAGACAGGCCCAAGGTTACAAAAAAAAATTTTTTTGCCAATTATAGATCTCAGGAAGGATTTGAATCTAAATACATAAATAACCCTAAAAATAATCAAAGATAAAAATCCAATCTACAGAACAGCAAGATACTTTCAAATAGCTAATAATAAGCATGTGAAAAGTTGCCCGATGATACTAGTCCTTAGTAAAATACCAATTAATGCAACATGACAGCTTATTTAGAAGACTTTTGCATGATTTTGTCTGGGTTCTTTTTTTTCTTTCACTGAAAGTAACCCAGAAATAGGGAGTGGAAAAATACATCACCCTTCCCATAAGTTCTTCTGCATCTTTTAAGAGAGGGTGTCAAGTGCCACCTCCTTTGCCTCTGCCAGGTTGTCACATCCATTGGTGAGCTGGTCGAAGTGTGTTCCTCCCAGATCCAATCTGGCTGGAGGCCCTTGTTCAGCGCCCTGGAAACGGTGCACAGCGGGAGCAAGTCCGAGGTGAAGGACTACCTAGTTGGTGATTACTCCATGGGTAAGATTGGGCGCCCGTGTTATGCCCTGACACGTGGCTGAATTCAGTTATTAGTTCTAACCCCTTGTCTTCAAGTCTTTTAAAATTTTCTGTATGTAAGATCATGACATCTGCAGACAGAGAATTTTACCTCTTTCTTTCCCATTTGGATGCCCTTTTCCCCCCTGATTGCTCTGGAGAGGACTTGAATAGGAGCTGTGAGAGTGAGAAGGATGTGTGATTAGGTTTTGCTGCAGGGCACTAGTCCTTGATGCCAGGTGCTTGCTATGCTATCAGAGGAAATTGGACAACAGGGCAGACTGACGTTCAGCGGCGCTTCTTTAGCAGGAAATGAGCCGGTGCAGGAGGGAATGGACTCTGAGTCCTGCCAGCAGGAGAGAATGTCATCAGGTCCTGCTCTTTCTGTCAGATGGGATGAAAGGCTAGGACATTTCTGTTGTTTCACTTATATGTGTCTGCACTCAGCTAATCCCTAAAGCCAAAATGAAAAATGATGTCCAGTGCAAGAAAGAAGCAGAAAACTATCATAACGCTGGGGAATCCAGATTCAGTAGATTGGACCTGGCTGGGCATGGATGGGTCCCCATAAAGCATACCCGCAACCAGGGGTGCTGTGTCAGGGGTCTCTGAGACCACCCCCACATTCAGAGACCCACCAGAAGGACTCAGGACTCAGCCGATAGTTATGCTAAGACTTATTACATGGCCCAGGTTTATTACATTGCTCACCACTGAGAAGTATTATGGCAACGTAGTAAGGATAAACCAGATTATAAGGGGGAGAGACTCTGGGGGAGCTCCTGTGCAGGCTTCCTTGTGCTCTCACCCTCCCATGAGGGTCCCACAGAGCACCCTTTTTCCTCAACAGTGAAAAATGCAGCAATATAAATATAATGTTTCAGTCTAGAAAAGCCCATTAGAGACCCAGCTGGTGGTCCCAGCAGTGCCTTCTGTCTACTATATGTACCAGAAGTCCAGACCCCCCCCGAAGGGAATCAGGTGTTCAGAATAAACCACATTGTTTACACAGTCTTGGCCCAGTGAACTACCCTTGTCGGCCCATTGTAGCCCAGAAACAATTCTGTGAGCCAGGTTCCCAGGCTCCAGCCAAGGGCCAGCCTGCAGGCAAAGCTTTCTAAGGACCGCAGTCTCAGGCCCTCTACGTGAACTCTTCTGCACAGGTATGAATAAATTAGTATATGCCATCCAGGATGTACCTAAACCTGCCCTGCCCTTCCCTGTAATGATGTGTGCAGAAGGATTCGGAGGCCCACGTTTCACTGCCCTGTAGACCTGCCCCGTGCTTCATCCAGCCTTGTCTGTGTCCTTCTGGCCACCGAGCCCTTTGCAGCCTTCCTGCAGTTCCCCCTGCAGGCAAAGCTACGAAGCACTATGTGGGAGCCAGGCCCGTTGCCCCCTCAAAAGGCCCTGGCTCTTCTCCAGATTTTTCCCAGGCCCCATGGAAGGTGCTGGGAGTACAAGCAGACTGAAGAGTAGAGACTTAACTTCCTTAAAATTCTATCACCTTCCTCCCTCAGGAAAAGGCCAAGCTCCAGTGTTTGATGTATTTGAAGCTTTCCTCAATACCGACAACATCCAGGTCTTTGCAAATGCAGCCACTAACTACATCATGTGCCTTATGAAGTTTGTCAAAGGACTGGGTAAGTGGAGTTCTCCTCCCATGCCTTGGGACAGCTGGGGACTCTTTCCTGGATGGCTTTGTGGGGAAAGCCCCAGAGACAGGCCCCCGGAGCACCCTGGGATGGCAGCAGACGGTGTGTACTGGAAACAGAGAGCTTACTTGAAAGTAGCTTGGGGTTCTGTCCAGGGTGGATTATCTTTCATTGTGTTCATGCAATAATATAGTCATGAAGCATGTTTTCAATCTGTATGTTATTTTCTTCAACTCCTTTTTGAATGTTAAGTTGTTATTATATTCATTAGGTGTCCATATGCAGGAAATGGTTCTCCTCAACATCACATAATTAGAGTTTGAGTTTCCAGCTCCTAAGCAGAAATTAAGAATGCCTCCCTGCAGGCCTTATTAATCATAAAATCTTTGGGAGTAAAAAAGTCCCCCTCTTTTGAGGCCTCCTATATTTTAGGAATGACCTGACCAATTTTGTGCTTAATTTAGGAATACCTTAACAAAGTAGATTCTTGCTTCACAGCATGACCTTCTATAGCAGATGTTTACATAGCATGAATCCATCCATGACATGGAAGGGAGGAGCAGTTCATTAAACCAAAAATTGATAAGAACTTTATGACTTAAAGTTTAAAGTTTAAAAAATTTCACATGGAGTACTTTCAGGCCTGGAGAGTAAGAACCTTTTATTTATTTATTCAAGATTTTATTTATATGTTTTTAGAGCGAGAAGAGAAGGGAGGGAGAAAGAGAAGGAAAGATATATCGATTGGGACTGGGCCAGTAACCCAGGCATGTGCCCTGACCATGAGTCAAACCTGCAACCTTTCACTTGGCAGAACGACACCCAACCACCTGAGCCATGCTGGCCAGGACCCAAGAGCCTTTTAAATAACTAAGACATTTCTTTTGCAAAAGAAAGCTGGACATAAAGGAGCTAGGTGAATTCACTCATGTTTCCCTTTTAGGGGGAGCAAAAACAAGTACAAGTTTCAGGATGGAGACTGGGGAACATAGCTCTGTCCTGCAGACCATCCTTGTTATAATCTGTTATTACATGTCCTTATCCTTTTATTCTATACACCCTGAGAAATAGAAGACTGAGCCACTTGCTTACGGACTTGACATACTGGAGGTCAAGGAAGATCTTTTGAACAACAAAGGAAGACTTTTTAAAATTTTTGCTCTGCGTGAAATAGAAGCCAAATAATGTAGTGGCTTCATTATAAGAAGACCTTAGAGTATGAATCTTTGCATTAGATAGTAGAAAGCTCAGTTCTTGTTTAAGAAACCACTCACTTCTCATGCATGTCACCTACCCACACTACTGCCACGTTCACCACACTTCTGACACCCAGTGTATGGGTTCCCCCCACACCAAGCAATTCTCTGTGCTGCTAGCTGAGTATCCTTCCATTCCGTTCAGTTTTGGCACTATCCAGAGTCAGCTCACACCGCACAGGTTAAGGGCTCAGTCCCATGCAACTGTCTCCTACTTCAGACACAAGTCACTGGTCTCCAGCTTACCCACGCCTCCTGTTTGACCTGGCCCAAAATTGCAGCTTCCCAGGACTCCCATCCCCTTGGATTCTGTTATTTGCTAGAACAGCTCACAGAATTCAGGGATACATTTCCATTTACTAGTTTATTAAGGGCTGTGATAAAGGATGCAGATGGATAACCAAACCAAAAGAGACATAGGTGGAGGTCAGAAAGGATCCCAGCACAGGATGTTCTGCCCGCCCTGCTGTGGAGTTGGGGTGTGCCACCTGCCATGTAAATGTGTTCATCAACCCAGAAGCTCTCTGAACCCTACAATTTGAGAACTTTTATGCAGGCTTCTTCATGTCAGCATGCTAGATCACTGGCTAACTTTGCAGCCCCTTTCTCCTTCCTGGAAGATGGAGGGAGGGACTGAGAGTTCCAAGCTTCTGTTCATGACTTGGTTTTTCTGGTGACCAGGGGTTGCCTCATTAAAACAAGAATCGCTTCTATCACTCAGGCAATCCCAAGCAGTTTAGGTCAGGAACCTGGTTCAAATACCAAAAAGCAGAAGGAAGGATGCTCCTAGTGCTCTTTTCCCTTAGGACATTGCAAGGGTTTTAGGAGCTACATGCCAGGAACTGGGGCAGAGTCCAATATATGTGTATATTATCTATTATTTCACAGACCCGTATTTCATTTAAGAGGCATTATTATGGTATTCTGTGAAGAGTGGAGTCCCTACCACAGAGGCCTGCATGTACTATGGGATGTAAAGATGAATAAAACATGCTTCCTGCCTGTGAGAGGCCCACAGCCTATTCTGGGAAACAGATACATGAATCAATAATTACAGTTTAATCAGATGAATGCTTTCATAGAGGCAGGTTAAAAAACAAAGCTGAAATGAACAGGCAACTGAGAGGTGGAACTGAGGGTGACTCCCCTTCCCCAAGTTTCTTACAAGGACCAATGTTCCCCAGAATTAGGACATCCCCACAAAGAGCAGGTTAGCTGCAGCAGATTTTAAAAAAGCACTGAGTTCTATCTTTGGGCATGTGGACCTGTTGAGTTTCAGTGAAACATTCAAGTGGAGATGCTTCTCTGCATGTAGAAATTTGAAATTTTATCTGGGGGAGTTGAGACCTGAAAATAAAGATGCAGAATTATCAGTGTGCACAGGTAGGTCCTGTTTTTTTTTTCTGTGGATTACAAGGTGGAATTAGTTGTCCGTTTCTATGGAGCTGTGGGCCATGGACTGTCCAAGCCCCCAGGGTAGCCATGCTGGCTGGTTACTGGACTGTCTAAGTCCCCTGCCTCTAGGGGACACCGTCTGCATAGACTTCGAAGAACACCACAGCAGCCTCAGTAAAAACAACAAACAAACAAACAAAAACTTTGAAATACTTTGATTAACAAGCTAGGGAATGAATTTATTTTTAATTCCCATTGGTTATTTCAGTATGAATTTGACCTGGTCTATGTTTTTATACTGTGAGGTGTGTTCATCTAAACCAGAAGTTTGCAAACTATGACCAAAATCCAGCCACTGATCGTTTTTATAAGTAAAGTTTCTCTTCTCATTTTTAAGGAGAAAAATACCACTTTGTCTGCTTCTGATGTTTAATGCCTAGTAATTGTGTCTGTTTACCCTCAGGGGAGGGTGTTAGTTACTGCAATCATAGATCATTACAAACAATTACAGTGTTGTGCAATGATTTTATTAAAAGTTGAAAAATAGTTTCATTACATGAGAAGAAAAATGACAGTTCTTAACCACTGTTTACCTATAGAAAATTTAGAAGTCCTCTACAGATCTGTTAAATCTCCAGATACATTAAAGAAAAAAGGAAATTTCAATTCAATTATATAGTCTCCATCCCCAAACCCCAGATGTTTAGAATCTTCCCAGAGCCTTCATTTATCTTCACTATGTAGTCCTGAGCACTGGCAGCAGATGAGGTCCTTCCTTACCAGATGGAGAGGGGCCTGGTGTCCCATGCAGCCCAGCACACAGCTGATCTCCGAGACCATCCACATCAGAGCCTAAGAAGTCACGCCATTGGCCCTGGCTGGGTAGCAGTTGGTTAGAGCATTTTCCTGATACACCAGCCAAAGCTCTAAGTTTGATCCCTGGTCAGGGCACAAACAAGATGCAATAAATAAGTGGAATAATAACTCTGTCTCCTTCTTACTCTCTTACCAATCAATTTTTTATTTAAAAATGTTTTAAAGATTTTATTTTTTTAGAGAGAGGGGAGGGAGGGAGGAAGAGAGGGAGAGAAACATCAATGAATGGTTGCCTCTCATGTGCCTGCAGCTGGGGACCTGGCTGGAGACCTGGCTTGCAACCCAGGCATGTGCCCTTGACTGGGAATCGAACCAGAGATCGTTTGGTTTTCAGGCCAGTGCTTAATCCATGGACTTAAAAAAAAAAAATGATTGTGCTATTATAGTTGTTTCATTTTCCCTCCAAGCTCTTCCCTGTGCCCCAACCCCCTTACTCAATCTTTTTTTTTTTTGTCACACCATCAACAGCAGGTGCCTAGGACAGTGAATTAATGTGCCACGTACAAAAAAATACATGTTCAGCCACTCACAGTACTGCGGTAGAATAGAGGGGAAAACGCTCACTGTTTACTAAACAGAAGTTACAAGTTACAAAATGATCTCAACGAAGTAAGATGTGCAGGAGGACCCCAGCTGGGTTTAACATGTACAGGTGCAGGGAGGACTTTTTCTCTGGGCTAATGGACACGGGGGGAACTGATGCTGCGGGAACAGATAGGGCGTCGGTTGTAAGGGCTAAACAAGGATAACTTTGTCTCCTTTTCTCTGTGCTGCCCCAGGGGAGGTGGACTGTAAGGAGATAGGAGACTGTGTCCCAGGACCCGGAGCCACGGCCCCAGACCTGTGCCTCCCTGCCCTGGATTACCTCAGGCGCTGCTCTCAGGTACGGGGAGGCCCACGCTATACCTGGCCCTGACACCTGCCTCAGGACGTGCCACCTGTGGGTGCCTTTGTCTGAGGCCCAAGAGAAACACTGTGGTGACTGAGACTGAGGTTTGGAGTGTAAATGTTTGTCCCCACCCCTTCCATGAAGGGGAGAGAAACGAATGACTGTGTACTAGAATGCACAGTTGATTCCCGAGACCTCTGGAATTCCTTACTTATTCTTCAACGAACTACCACGATCTCTGCATTTGTGCCAGGATGTAGAGGGTAGAGTCATGAAGTCACGGGCCATCTTCCTGATGTCCCCAAACCTGCACAGTGGGGGTGCAGACAGTGAATACAGGCATAAGGAAATGTAAGAAGGATGTATTTAAGAGCTAGCAGAGAAATCCAATAAAACATCACCTATGGATGTGAACGTTCTGTCTCTACCCATGTCACATACCTATGGAATAAGGCGATACTCCCTCCTGGAAGCCCTTGATTCTCTAGGCTCCAGTGACACCTTTGTTAGCTAGTTTTTCTCCTGTCTTCTCAGGTGTATCCGCAGGGCTCTCCTCACCCTTCAGTGACAGTGTTCAGTCCATGGCTTTAAAAAGGACACCCAGCCCTGACTTCTTGCCCAGGGCCGCATGTGCCATGACTCCAGCTCCCTTTCCACCTCAGACCCTTTCCTCTTGGTCACTGATCCAACCACACTTGCCTCCTGCCCGTCATTTATACCCAGCTTATTGTGCCCGGGACTGTTGCTGTTCCCTCTGCCTGGAATTTTTCCTCCTCAGCTCCCTGTGTGAGATGTGCTACTCCCTGTCTTCCAAACTGCATCTGTCAGAGAGACGAGGGCTTCAGTATCCACCAGCTCCTGCCAACGTTCCCCATGCGCCTCGGTCACTCTCTGTAGTACCACCTACCTAATGCTTCCTATACCGTTGATGTCAGATATGTTACGTATCATAAAGGATTCTTGTCTGAAAGGCCCACAGCACAGGAATTGTCTGACTCACTCACAGCTGTTTCCCTGGTTTCTAGAACAGTACGAGCATAAGCAAGCACAGCTGTGATCTATGAAGAAAAGGATCCCCGGGGAGTTCATGTCAATACCGGAGACCCCAGGGGACTGAGCTGTAGTGGAGAAAGGGGACCGGAGCCCAGGGCAGTGTGTTAGTTCTGCCTGTCATGGTTTCTTCTCTGGCCTTGCCCCAAGTCCTTCCTAACGCCCTGCTTTGACGTGGGTCATGGGAAGGGGAAATGCGAGTCTGACACCTGATTTGCCTACACTCTTCTCAGTGACCCTCATAGACACTTGCTCCCATAGGCAAACATTCTTGACATGTGTCCTGGTTCCCTTGGTAGTTTATAAAAACCTACAAGACCCCTAGGCAATGGAGGTGCTGCAAAAGTAGTCATTGTGTATTTTCCCCTCTACTGTTCTGTTGCCATTGAATGCAGTTCCATGGCCTCCTGGGATAAAGGCCTCTTGTGAGCTACCCTGTGAAGCCAAATCACAACCAACCAACTTTCAAACTTTCATACAAAGGGAGCTTGTCTGCTTTTCTCCCCCCTTCCTATTACTAGTATATAATTTTATTGTTCTTTAGAACCCAAAGTGTCGATGTTTCCAGTATGTCATTGAAATTGGGTATTTTTTATTTAGCTATTGGCCAAAATCTACAAAATGCCCATGAAGCCAATATTCCTCAGTGGGCGACTGGCTAGCTTACCCCGAAGGCTTCAGGAGCAGTCCGCGAGCAGTGAGGAGGGAATTGAGTCGGTCCTATCGGATTTTGATGATGACACTGGTAAGTTCCTTGATTAGACTACCAGGTGATTTCTTCTGTGTGTATTCCCAGAAGCTTGAGCTGTGCGTCAAATAGCTTTCAGATCATGAATGATCATTCATTTATGTTGCTGTCATTTATGATTCTAACAGAACAAGTCTAGCTAAAGTTTCCATGGGCAATTCAAAAACATTTTACAATAGATGCCTCTGAACCTATTGTTTTTAGATGGATGCCTCCATCTGAAACCAGTGCAGGTTTGCAAATTCTATTAAATACAATTTCTAGCTCCGAATTCCCTTAAATTTAGCCAATTCGCATGTGGTTGCATCAGTGCATTGTTACTTAAATTGGTTGGTAATTGTTTTTAATTCCTTCTAGGAAACACAATCATAATATAATTACTTCCTGCAGGACTATTTGGTTAGAGACTAGGGAAATGAAACCATTACTGATGACTCTAATCTGTGACTGGTGAAGCTGAAGACCCATTAAAAGAATTTTTTTTTTTTTAATTTTATTGTTGTATTATATCCATCCCCTTTTTTGCTCCCCTCTGTCCCCCAAGAATTTTTTTAAATTTAATTTTATTGTTGTTATATTACATCCATCCCCTTTTTTGCTCCCTTCTGTCCCCTTCCCCACCCACCCACTCCCCCACAAAGTCAATCCCACTTGTCCATGGTTCTTCCACGCTAGTTCCTTGACTAAACTGCTCCCCTTCTTTGCCTCTTCCTCCCACCTCCCCACTCCCCTGTGCCCACTTAAGGTCTACTCATTGTATTCATGTACCTGGTTCTGTTTTGCTTGTTTGTTTTGTTCATTATTGTCCTGTAATGGGTAAGATCATATGGTGTTTGTCTTTCATTGACTGGCTTATTTCACTAAGGATAATACTTTCCAGTTCCATCCCTGTTGTTGCAAAGGGTAGGAGACTGATTTTAAAGAATGTGTTTCAAATTAGTTCCCATGTAATTTCCTGTGAATTGGAGTTCAGCCTAGTAACTTTGGCTAATTTTTAGATCAGTTAACTCATGCTCCTACTTACTGACTTCTCAGATGACCCTATCTTGTTTTTAGATGTGAAAATGGAATTGATATCCTAAAAGGTGTCTACTATCTGGGAATAGGTTGTTTTGTACCCTTGAAAAAGACTTTTGGGGAAGCTTGTTAAATTTGCTTTTGAGTCTGTTTTACATTTACCTCCCTTTTCTTTTTCCATTACAAATTCACTTGTTGGGGGTGGCTAGAACATTTACCATTTTCCAGAGAGATTAAAAACAAATAAAACCTCACTAGTTCAGACCAATCATGAGGAGGAAGCACTATAGGAAAACCTAACATAGAGAACAGTTAAAATATTGGAAATTGGCTAGATGTTGCCTGATACAGGTTTCATTTTAATGATTAGATAAAAATAATTTTTACTTAGGATTGTAAAGATGCTAACCCAGACAACTATAAGCAGAAGCGTATGTTGCTTATCTATAATACAGTCTATAAAACAGTTATAAATGGTTTGTATATATGTAACTGAGCATTCCCTTCCCATTTATGCAAATTATTAAAGCATTTCTTTCTAGGCAGCCCATCTTCTTATAAAGTTTGGCGGAGTACTTAAAAGTTTCCCACACTGTAAGTTTATTAAGGGCTTTAAAGTACAGTTATATCGGAAATGTAGCTAAACCTCAAAAAATGCCGAGTCATGATTTTGTAAAAAAGACGTCATGATTACCTAAAACTGCCAAGTCAGGATTTTGTAAACATACTGCCATTGTTACATAAACATGACCAGTCATGGCTACATAAACTTCCAAGTCCTTTTTGCATAAAAATGATAATTCATAGTGCCATAAAATGCTGAATCGTGGTTATGTAAAGTGCTGAATCATTGTAGTGTGGAAATGCTGGGCCACGTTGTCTTGGAAGTGCTCAATCAAGATGTCCTAAAATGCTGGGTCTTGATTGTGTTAAAATGCGAAGTCATAGTATGTAAAAATGTGCAGTCATAGTTACATAAAATGCTGTCATTTTTTCATAAAATGATGAGTTATGATTAGAAAAGCTGAGTCATGGTATATTAAAATGCAGACCCATGGTTATGTAAAAAAAAAAATACCCATAATAAAGAATTCCTAAAACTCAACAACAAAAAAATGAATAACCCACTGTAAAAATGGGCAAGAAAGCCCTGCTTGGGTATTTCAGTTGGTTAAAGTTCGTCCCAATACACCAAGGTTGTGGGATCGATCCTTGGTCAGGGCATGTACAAGAATCAACCAATGCATGCTTAAATAGTAGAATAACAAATTGATGTTTCTCTCTTCCTCTCTAAAATCCATGAAAAAAAATTTTAATGTACAAGGAACATGAGATTTTTCTCCAAAAAATATATACAGATTGACTATAATTGCATGAAAAGATGCCCTATATCATTAGTCATTAGGAAAATATAAATAAAAAATATGATGAAATACTAGTTCATACCTAGTAGGATGACGACAGTTTAAAAAAAAATAAGAAAATAAGTGTTGGCAAGGTTGTGGAGAAATTGGAACCCTCATGGGAATGTAAAATGGTGCAACTTTTATGGAAAACAATTTGGTGATTCTCCAGAGAGCTAAACAGAATTGCCATATAACCCAGTAATGGCACTCTTAGGTAAGTACCTCAAAGAATTGAAAGGAGGGACTCAAACATATATCCAATGCAGTCTTAGTCACATTAACCAAAAGGTAGAAACAACACAAGTATACAACAGATGAACAGACAAAGTGTGGTGTATACATGCAATGGAATATCATCCATAAAAAGGAAAGAAATTTTGATACATGCTACAATATGGATATACCTTGAAAATGTTATGCTAAGTAAAATAAGCCAGATGTACAAAAAAATAAATATGATTCCACTCATACAAAATACTTAGAATATGTAAAATCAGAGAGAGGTTACCAGAGGGGCCGGAGTGAGGGATGAATGGAGAGTTACTACTCAGTGGTTATGGAGAATTTCTCTTTGAGGTGATGAAAGTTTTGAAAATAGTCATGATGGTTATACAACATTGTTCATGTAACCAATACCATTGAACTGTACACATAGAAATGGCTAGAATGGCATTTTTATGTGAATAATATGCTTAAATGATTGATGAAGGTACTAGAACTAAAAGGACATTATATTATTTCGCTAGCCTGAACTCTCAAGAATGTGACCATTTCATAGAGAATTTTCCGATCACATCACCTTCTTCCTGCAGGGAAATAAGAATTCTGAGGGTTTTTTTTCCCCTCAGAACATATAAATCATAATCTGTCCATTTATAGGCCCTGAGGGCCGCCTTATGGGGGTGCCTCCCATCTAGAGAGCATGCGGCAGTTTACACACCCCTTTTACATATTTGACCTTGCAATGATTCTGTGTGATGTTCGACCAAAATTCACAGAGGTCTGCTTTTTGCTTTCCAGGTCTGATAGAAGTCTGGATCATCCTGCTGGAACAGCTAACAGCCGCTGTGTCCAACTGTCCACGGCAGCACCAGCCGCCAACCTTGGACCTACTCTTTGAGCTGTTGAGGGATGTTACCAAAACACCTGGTGAATATTTGTGTCTATCCTTTGGGGCAGGTGTTACGTATGTAATGTTTTTCAGGAAGGTATATCTGTGTCTTCCCTGTTTCACTACTGTATACTAGATAGCTTAGTAGATGCTCAAATAAATTATCATTGCATCATAGCTATTCAACAAATATTTAAGATATATCCTATAATTATATACAAGTCTTCCCACCAGTCCATTTACAAATAACGTGTAGTGGCCAGTTAGTTGAATGTGTTGGGAGTCCCACAATAATCAGGCCAAGGCTATGGTATCATGAGCCAGCCAGCTTTACTCTGTACCATAAATATAACCTCCTTCTTTGGCCCCAGGGCTATCAGTAAAGATTTCCGTGTCTAACAAACCACTCAAATATAGATGCAGTATTAAGACAGCAATATCATGCTAGTATAAAGGTCACAGGTGATTAGATTTATAAAAAGACATTTAGTGATCACCTAGTACCTGATAGTATAGGAAAAGAATATCCCTTAAAGATTTGCTTCTTATTCAAGGTTAGGACATATACACACCCAAATTTTCCCAAGATTAAGGAAATTTTTATAGACATTTTAGTATTCACTGACAGAATTAGAACCACAAACGAAACCACAATTTATTGAGGTAAGAGGGGTTTTGTATTTAATATAAACTAATGAGGACTTGATAATTGATACCATTTTAAAGTCTATTGCAAAGTTTATACTGCAATTTTTTTTTAGGAAAAATCATCATAGATACTCTCATGTTAAAAAGTTAAATGCTTTTGTAATTAGAATTTTTAAATTACCTTTCTCACTAAGATTTTTATTATTGCATTGTGTATAAGGCAAAAGAGAAAAATGCCTTAAATGTCCATCACAAGGGAGTGGGTAAATAGACTGTGGTATAAACATACAATGGAATAGTATATGGTAATACAAATTAGGAGTATCTAAATTTGCTGATAGGGAATGAGCTCTGGCACATGTTGTTAAAAGCAAAATATCAACATGTAGACCAAGGTTTACATTACCCTGTTTATATACAAGTAATTAAAAAAGCAAAACTGTATTTCCCTATATTTATATTTCATGTAAATATATACTTAGATTTTAAGGGTATTTTCTTACATGCATATCTATCTGCATGTTTACATCTGGCAACTAAGTAATTATGAATGCATTTATGTATTCCTGGCATAGCTAAAATCATACAGAAAGAAAAAAGAAAATGCTGTCAGAGATCTATATTCCCCAATCAGTGGTAAATTGTTTTTCTTGGAGAATAGGGAGCTCCTTCAAATCAGATTGGCAAAGCCAAGAGACAAGCAAAGAGTGTCCTTGTTATCTCAGGAGAGTTGCAAAGATCACAATTCTGATGCTGACTGCTCTCTTGCAGGGCCAGGCTTTGGGATCTATGCAGTTGTTCATCTTCTCCTTCCTGTGATGTCCCTCTGGCTCCGTCGTAGCCATAAGGACCATTCTTACTGGGATGTGGCCTCCGCTAACTTCAAGCATGCCATTGGTCTGTCCTGTGAGCTGGTGGTGGAGCACATTCAAAGCTTTATACACTCAGGTATCTGTGGTGCCCAAGCAGTTGGCAAGGAATATTCTGTAGTAGGCAAGCAACACTGTCTAAAAGTGCTGAGTAAATCTCTGATGCTAACTAGTGTATGATTTTTGTCCTAGGAATTATTAAAATAAGATTACATGGTCAACATCAGCCTTCTAATAGTAGATTGTCAAAAGGAAAATTGGCACCACATATCCTATACATGGTGATCAAACAGAATATTTAAAATATACGTGCAGCCAGAAAATACCTGATAAGGTCTAGGCTATCTGTGCGTTAGGAGAGGGGAGGCAAATTCAAGTATATGATAAACTGAAAATGAAGAAATATCCCGCTAGCTGGGGGTAAGGGGACATGTGTGTGCCCTGTTGTCCTGCCTCCATCTGGGGCAGCTAAATGGGGGAGGCCGTGATTTAGAAAAGGCTGACATTAGGGGCAAGAAGCTGCTTAACAAGTTAGGGGTCAAGTTCCTTAGTATCTATGACAGTTTGAAAAAAGATTTGAAAGTATGGATTGGACAGTATGTTGAAGCCAGAGGCAGGAGAAAATGACTGCTATAGTACCAGTGGAGCAACATTAGTGAAATATTTGAAAGCAGAAGAAATGTTGCTGCTGGCTCTACAGGTCACCCACTGAAGGGAAAGGCACACAGAAGTATGAGGAAAGGGAGAGGTGAGGGGCTGTTTTGTTGGAGGGATTAGAGACATTAATAAGAACTTAACCCTAAGTGAGAGTCCAAAAACAAAGATAAGACTTGGTGTATCTCTACTAAGCTTAGTTGAAAGATTTATTGGCAGGGAGGTGAGGGGACCTAATTGAGAAAGAAAAGGAGTTGGTGTTGCCACACGTTGGCAATATTTGTGTCCCTAGTGGTAGACAGGTTGACCAGTTCGTTGCTTTGCACAACATGGAACGCTTCAGGATCCCACTGAAGGCAGCTTCTGTGGCTTCTCAAGGGCTTTGAGGAAAACAAGATGGACATGTTCTTTGAATTGGACAAACAGTATGTGATTTTTGGAAGTCCCTTTATTATTGTTATTTTAGCCTGGGGATAATACGGAGTTTGAAGCCAGACAGAAAAGGTTTAGAAAGTAGTAGAACAAGAGAGATTTGTTTTTTTAATAGCATTTAATGCAATTTAATTCGACTATCTGGAAAGTGTGTTTTATTCCCCTCCTTCCTTTTAAGAAGAATTTAAATTTGTTATTAGGTAGTTCTCAGGCTACATATCATGTTCTGTTCTACCTAAGTAAATTATATACTTAACTTTGAAAAATGTACATGAACACATGAAAGTGAATCACATATTTCATCTTGCTATGTCAAAAATGGATATTATACATTTTTTATCACTCAGATTGTTTTTAATCATTCAGACTTTGCTCTTTTGCAATAGTTGCCATTGCAAGCCATTCATTTATCCATGGCATTATACATGGCCTTGATTTGCTTCTTCCTGTAGATGTCAGGTACGAGAGCATGCTCAACACCATGCTGAAGGACCTCTTCGAGTTGCTGGTGGCCTGTGTGGCCAAGCCCACAGAAACCATCTCCAGGGTGGGCTGCTCCTGCATCAGGTGAGGAGGTTTCCTGCTTCCCTATGAAATTGGAGTTTTTATTCTAAAACCCAAGGGAATTATCTGTTGTGGTAGCCACCTCTTCTTTAGGTTTATAGAAATGACTTTACGTGCTCATATGTTTTCATTTCGGTGTTCAGTTGGCAAACACCTATTGTGTAGGCATTCTACACAGTTCTCTGCAGCACACAGAGAGAGGTACAAGCCAAGGTCCCTACCCTCAAGGAGCAGAGAGCCTATCCTGAAGGACCTAACGGAGACATGTGACAAATCACGACAGTAAAGAGTAACGTGAATGCCAAGAAATTACAGGAGGAAGGAGGCAGGTGGGGACTTTCCAAGCAGGAGAACAGCATGAATACATAGAGATAAGAATTACAAGCGAGGACTTTCCAAGCAGGAGAACAGCATGAATACATAGAGATAAGAATTACAAGCGACACAGGGGGTTTTATTTTGTTATCTGTAAAGAAGTTGTGGGCCACAGGGCTAGAATGGAAAAATGTAATACAGACTAGGTGCAGTCTTGCAGGTAAGCCTAATTTTAAACAACCTGTTGATATTTGTACATGAAAATGTTTAGGAAGTAATAGCATGATGACAAGGACGAAATACCAGCTGGCCCGGAGGCAGCAAGCCTTGTAAGGAACCTGGCATCACTGTGTGTGCGTGTCTGTAAGGGTCTCAGTTGTGTGGCAGTGACACGTATGGCTTTAAAACACCGAGTTCCTTTGGCAGGTACGTCCTGGTGACGGCGGGCCCCGTGTTCACAGAGGAGATGTGGAGGCTGGCCTGCTGCGCCCTGCAGGACGCATTCTCCGCCACGCTCAAGCCCGTGAAGGTACGGGGCTGGGAGGGAGCGGGCCTGGGGCCGTGGTCCGGAGCTCCCGCTGCCTGTCTGGCCACCTGGCTTCCCCCTTCCCCTCCTAGCAGGCGGGCCTTCGCGCCTGAAATCTTGCAAAGGGTGAGAAGGAGGTAGTTGGGTCCGTACTGTTGTCCCAGACACAGTGACAGTATCAGGCTGGAGATAGAGCCCCGAACCCAGCTGCTCCCAGTGAATGTGCTGTTCCTCCCTAGGATCTGCTGGGCTGCTTCCACAGCGGCACGGACAGCTTCAGCGGGGAAGGCTGCCAGGTCAGGGTGGCGGCCCCCTCGTGCTCCCCCAGCGCCGAGGCCGAGTACTGGCGCATCCGAGCCATGGCTCAGCAGGTAAGGCTTTTGAGCCCAGGGCTCTGGAAGCTGGACGCACTGCTGGAGTCCGCCTGAAGGTCTTCTGTCACCAAGCTGCCCTTCTTTCCCTCAGGGACCTAAGCCTCTTGCCAGGACCCTTCTTTCCCAGAAATGATTTGAACCCTGGGGACAGCATTATGGTCCTCTCCATTGTTGCTTGCTTGTTGCATCCTTCAGAGCCCAGATCAGATAGAGCCCTTTTCTGCCTGGCCGTGCACTTCATACCTAGCGTGGTTTCCTTGGACTGCTTGTAAATGTTTGCCTAAATACTATTGTTACTGCTAGACTACGAATGCCTGAGGATAGCAACCTGATTTGATAGTTTTCTCTTCTCCCATTCTGAGTACAGAACTTAACATTGACAAGCTTCTTAATAAATTTGAGTTGAAAGTAGCCGACGAGTAAAATTAAAATGTAAAATTACCCATGCAGGTTTCTCCATGTACTTTTTCTTCTGGCATATGTCAAAAGTTCTCTAAGTCTGGCCAGGAATGATAATAACAGAGAAGCCAAAATGGTGGTCCTCCAAGGGGTGGCTTCTCTAAAAAGAAGCCATTGCCCCTGGCTAGATAAAAATTTTCCCATGAGCACAAAGTGGCCTTTTCAACTGCATTTCACCACACAGAACAAGAAAATGTCAGTGGAATCTGGTTCTGAAATAACTCATAATAAAGAAGAATAAAAAAAAAAAAAGAAGAATAGCAGGGATGATTTAGCAAATCTTCCACTTCTTAATACTTCTCTTTCTTCCTTGGTCCCAAACCTTCCTCCTATACTTGTCACATAACCCAGTATGCAATAACCTAATTCTTACAAAATTTGAAATGAAAATGTTTCTTAAAAATACTATTTTCAAAGGCAAGTAGTGAAGGTAGGCAAAAATCACATTCAATGAAATCATTTGGGTCAAAGTCCAGGAAGCGGTTCCTCTTCTCTCAGTCACTTCTGCCAAGACTAGTGACGCAGCCCACCTACTCTACTAGACAGCAGAAGATCCTGCTTAACTTTTATTTTTGTATGTCACAATCAGAATTATTACAAATATAGCCTCCATTTATTTATTTTTAATTAATATTAAACATCAGTGCCTGCTCTTTGGCATAGAATGAATTATCACATGCTAGAAGCAGTGGTATTTTGAGTGTCAGCAGCTCATGCTATAGGTAAGAAAATGGGTATAGAATGAATTATCACATGCTAGAAGCAGTGGTATTTTGAGTGTCAGCAGCTCATGCTATAGGTAAGAAAATGGGTATAGAATGAATTATCACATGCTAGAAGTAGTGGTATTTTGAGTGTCAGCAGCTCATGCTATAGGTGAGAAAATGGGTAGAGAGAGGAAGCCACTTGCCCAGCCATCCAGCTAATCTCTGAGTCAGTCCAAGGATGGCAGAGCTCTGCATTGTACCTCTGCGCACCCAAGGAGGTGTTCATGTTGGACTCTGTGCACCCATGTAGGTATTCATGTTGGACACCCAGTGCTCACCAAAGACTCCAAACAACTTCGATCATGCTCAGTCCTGTCAGCTCATCATTGAACTGCCTCCTGATGAAAAGCCAAATGGACACACCAAGAAAAGGTAAGAGCGAAGCTTCCACCTATAGACTGCTTACAAATAGGAGCATTCGTTCCCAGTTCTGGCTCATGTTAGTCCAGGCTTTCTCTAAGAACCCTGAAATACTTGCAGAGCCTTTAGCAAAGGTCTTCACGGGAAATTGTTAGCCTTTTAATCTTATTTCCCTCATTTCAGAAGTACCTGTTTGTAGGGCTGCCACCAAAATGGACCACAGACTAGGTAGCTTAAAGAACTGAAATTATCTTCTCCCAGTTCTGGAGGCTGGAAATCAAGAGAGTGAGGTGTTCCAGGACTGGTTTCCCGTTAGGTTTCTAGAGGGATGTTTCTTCCCTGTGTCTTCACATGACCTTTCCTATGACCTGTGTCCTCATCTCCTTTTCTTATAAGAAATACCAGTCATATTACATTAGGGTCTACCCTAACGACCTCTTCTTAACCTAATTAATTCTTTAGAGACCTTTTACCAAAGATAGTCACATTCTGAGCTACTGTGGGTTAAGCTCCAGTGTGTCCATAGCATCACACACATGGTACTTTTTTTAGTAATCATAATGTGAGATATGATTTGTAATGTATCAGTGAGAAAGTGGTTTGTAGTGTATCACTGAGAAATAATTAAGTTCTCAGGAGCAAAACAGCTGTCAGGAGACAGAAAAGGACCTGTGCCCTGCCCAGGAAACCTGTCCTTTTTTCAATGCAGGCAGAGCTCAGGAAGGGTCTTGCCTTCATCTGTGAAGGGCAGTAAAATAAGATATGCCTGTATTGTCATCCTGCCTAAGAACTCCTCTTCTTGAAGATGAAGGCAGTGACTGAAGTTTTCTACGTTTAAACTCCCAACAAATGAATTATAATGACGACAAATATTTGAGCACAGTATGTGAAGTACAGAGACTAGCTGTCTCCACTCCCATTTCTCTCTCTGGAAGCATTCAGAGAGGTCCATGTTGAAATCACCCATGGAGGAAAAAATATCTAAATTAATCCAGATTGCAACACTTAAAGAGAAACCTAAGTTTTGTTTTTGAGTCAGCTGGACATTGATAACTGCAAGCTTTACACAATTCACATAATCTTAATGGAGCTTTAGGTTGTCCCATTGACTCTTAAGCATGGCTTAGAAATGTCAACCTCCCGCACAGTCAAAAATCCACATTTGGCTCCCCTAAAATTAAACTACTTATAGCTTACTGTTGACCAGAGGCCTTACTAATAATATAAACAATTAACACATTTTACATTTATATATGCAGTCTTTAAAGAACAGGAAATATTAAATCATCATAGAGAAAATATACTTACAGTATGTATTGAACTTCTCCCTGAAGTCAGCCACTTGTTACACAGCTCATTTTCAATGACCCAATGTGGAGAATTGCCTTCCCTTGCATTGGAAGCAGAAAGGGCAGGTGTAAGTTTTAGCATTTTCACAGTCTCCTTCTTAAAGGGTATGATGAGAATAAGGCTATGGTACTTCAGTACCACAAATTGAAAAATTATCTATTAATTTTGTTGGCCTTGGTTCTTTTTTGATTAAGAATTGCATGTCCACAAATAGTTATGTCACTTTTTGGATATCTTTCTGAAATTTTGATCTCTGCACCATTGCCCCTCTGTCCACTGTTTTCTTATTGCTACGCCTTTTAGCTTGAACCTAAAGCAAGTGTAGTTTCTGCCCTTTGCTACATGCACAGTTAGCCATTTCTCATCGCAAACCATCAAAGGGACTATGTTGGATGAAGATGTCCCATTATTCAGACATGGCCTTGCATCAGCCCTCTTTCTAAGTGCTGGCTGGCAAAGGGCTTTCCATTTCTTGGGGAAGATAATGGAAAATACGCTGTGGGCTACAGTGGCTTTTCCTTCAGAAGACTGATCAGCCTCACCTTCTGGCTGTGCTTCCTGCGCCAGGAGCCCGGGCTGCCAGGGGAGGGAGGAGGACATGATGGAGAGAGGAGGACAGGGCGCGTCAGAGCTGTTTTTCCAGGACAGCATTTCCTCCAGGCAGTGGTCTGCTGAGGCACCTGCACAGAGAACCAGTGTTATTTTTTTGTTTCGTTTTGTTTTGAGACTTAGCACTCCTCTCACCAGACCTGTTCCCAGGCCCATGAGGGCTTGACAGTGGAGAGGGGAAGACAGACGAGGGATAGAAGGATGTGTCCTCTCCGTCAGGCACCTGTCATTGTGCACATGAAGCCCTAGGCCAAGCTGGGATCTCCCAGAGCCCCTCCTTCAGAGGAGTGCCCATGCAGGGTTCCTGCGTTAGTGACTTACCAAAATGACTTCTGTAGGAGCTGAGGAAGGGGAAGGAGAGTTATTGTTTACTGGGGATCGAGGTTCTGTTTGGAATGATGAAAAAAGTACTAAAATTAGAGTAGCAACAGTTTCCCAACATGGTGTATGTACTTAATTATACTTTTCTTTTTTGAAAGATTTTATTTATTATTTCCAGAGAGAGAGGAAGGGAAAGAGGGAGAGAGACATCAATGTATGGTTGCCTTTCACCTGCCTCCAGCTGCAGACCTGGCTTGCAACCTGGTTATGTGCCCTGGCTGGGGAATTGAACCAGTGACCTTTGGGTTCAAAGACCAGCACCTTATCCACTGTGCCACCAGCCAGGGCCAAATTGTACTCTTTAAAATAGTAGCTTTGGACATCTGTAACCCACCAAAGGCTCCTCTGCTCACCCACGAGGGTACTTCTGACAGTGGCAGATTGTAGGGGGCAGAACAGGGGCACGGAGAGGAGTGGCCCCACAGACCCAGCTGATGCAGTGCAGGAGGTGGGGTGTGCCCCCCTCCCAGCTTGGCAAAGGGTAAAATCTGAGAATCTAGCCCCCTTACCACAGTGGTGCCCCCAGATCCCAGCAACCCAAACGCAGTGAATGACCATCACCCTGGTCACTCAGACAATGGCTCCCACAACAGCATTTTAACCTGAGTTGTGAAAATCCAAAAGTACCTAAATAAGGAAGATGTTTGCTACTTCAAATGCACCTACAGAGTCACAACCAAGGTAGCCTAGTAGCCCAAAAAGGAAATACCAAGTCTCCAGAAACCAAAGACATAGAAGAATGTGACCTAAATGATTATTTAAAATTGCAGTCAATCAGTGAGCTCAGAAATAAAATTCATGAAGGGTATTTTGCCAAAGAAATTGACACTCTGAAAAAGAACCAAACAAATTCTGGAGCTGAAGAACACAGTAAATGAGATGAAGAATGTGCCCATATGGAAGAGAACTGGCAAGCTCAAAGATTAAAAGCTAAAAATGGCCCTGGCTGGTAGCACAGTGGTTAAGGCATTGGCCTGCAAACCCAAAGGTCGCTGGCTTGATTCCCAGTCAGGGCACATACCAGGTTGCAAGTCAGGTCTCCAGTCAGGTCCATGGCTGAAGGCAGGTGAAAGGCAACCATACTTTGCTGTTTCTCTCCCTTCCTCTCTCTGTAAAAATAAAAATAATAAAATCTTTTTAAAAATCTAGAAATAATTCAGGTATAGAAGGGAAAATAGTAAGATTTTTTTTTAATGAAAGAATTGTGTGAGAACTACCTGACTACATCAGAAAGGGCATTCTTAGGGTAATGGGTGCCCTAGAAGTAGAGGAGAGGACAGAGAGCGTATTTAAAGAACATACAAGTGCAAGAAGCTGAGAACAAAACAATTCTCTAAAGCAAAAAGACCTTTTATAAGACATATATTAAGACTATAGAGCCCTGGCTGGTGGCACAGTGGATAAGGCCCCAGCCTGTGAACCCAAAGGCCACTGGTTCAATTTGCCAGCCAGGGCACAACATAACCAGGTTGCAAGCCAGGTCTCCAGCCAGGTCCGCAGCTTGAGGCAGGTGAAAGGCAACCATACATTGATGTTTCTCTCCCTCTCTGCTTCTCTCCCTTCCCTTCTCTCTGAAAATAACAAATAAAATCTTTAAAAAAAAAAAAAACTGTCAAAAGTCAGTGACAGAATTCCCAAGGTAGCCAGAGGCAAAACACAGACCCTGTGAAGGAAACCCCATCAGGATGTGATTAGATTTCTCAGCAGAAACTCTACAGGCAAGGAGATAATGATATAGTCAACATATTGAAAGGCAAAAACCACCAGCGAAGAATGCTTTATGCAGCACAGTTATCCTTAAAATATGTCTTTCCCTGACCAACAAAAGCTGGAGGTATTGGGCACCACAAGGCCTCCCTTACAAGAAATGCTGGAAGGAACTCTTCTTCTACCTGAAACAAAAGAAAGAAGCAGAAAATTGCTCCTTTATTTCAGAATAGGGTATTAAAAATTAATTATAACACAAATGTGAAAGGGGAAAAAGCATACAAAATAATTACAGTTCCTTCAGTTCAGTGATGAACACAAGATAAAAAGGCCTAGTTGTGACAACAAAAATATAAAAAAGGAGGAGTAAAAGGAGGGAACTTGTATAGAAAAATTAAGATAACATGCTATCAGAAGTACTATTTTATCTATATTTTATACAAACCTCGTAATCACAAAACACAGAACTGAGATATGAAACATTAAAAAAAGAGGAAACATCGAATCAGCATAGAAAACCACTAAACTAGTTTAAAGAAACACAAGAGAAAAACAACAGAGATACAAAGCAATCAAAACACAAAAGACAACATGGCAGTAGAAAGTCCTAATGTATCAATAATCACTCAGTCCATGTAAATGGACTAACTTCACAAATCAAAAGGCACAGAGTAGAGGGATGGATTATAAAACAAGAGCCAACTATGGAATTCATTTATTTTTCTTCCATAAGAGATACATTTTTCATTTTTACCAATAACATACTCAGATAATTTGGATATCTGAGTATGTTGGCTATCTCCCACTATTGGCTCCTAGTGGGTAGAGGCTGGGGGCACTGCTAAATATCTTCCAATGTGTAAGATGACTCTCCAACAAAGACTTATTTGGCCAAAATGTCAATAGTACCAAGAAACTTCACAAACCACTTTGACAAGTTCAATCAGTCACAGCACCTTCTCCATACACTACACAAATCTTTTTTCACATTTCAGTTGCGTTTTTACCTTTCTTGGAATAATAAAGCATAATGCACCAAAAAATGTTGCATATCTTCTTCCATCTTCAATATGGAAAAAGTGGCTACACAAAAATTCACCAATTTTGGTAAGCTTTTAAAAAATGTACACTGGTATGACAGCTGTCACAATACAATCTAACTAAATTGTTTCAAACGAAGTTAAAAACAACTAAGCACGCCCCTGGCTGGTGGCACAGTGGATAAGGTGCCGGCCTGCGAACCCAAAGGTGGCAGGTTCGATTTCCCAGCCAGGGCACATAACCAGGTTGCAAACCAGGTCTCCAGTCAGGTCTGTGGCTGGAGGCAGGTGAAACGCAACCATACATTGATGTCTCTCTCCCTCACTGCCTCTCTCCCTTCCCCTCTTTCTAAAAATAATTAAATAAAATCTTAAAAAAACAAAAACAAAAACACAACTAAGCACTACTAGAACCATCACATGGAAAAAAATGTAATGGACTTTCTGGCCAACCCAATAGTAGGAGACTTGAACATACCAGTGGCTAGATCATCCAGATAGCAACTTTAAAAAGATTAATATCATCTCAAATATCTTTTTAGGCCAGGGTATAAAACTTGAAATCTACTACAATACGAAAACTGGGGCCCTGGCTGGTAGCACAGTGGATAAGGTGCCGGCCTGTGAACCCAAAGGTCGCAGGTTCGATACCCAGCCAGGGCAACATAACTAGGTTGCAAGCCAGGTCTCCAGACAGGTCTGTGGCTGGAGGCAGGTGAAAAGCAACCATACATTGATGTCTCTCTCCCTCTCTGCCTCCCTCTCTTCCCCTCTTTCTAAAAATAATAAAATCTTTAAAAAAAAAAAAAAAAGAAAACTGGGAAAATCACAGATATTTGGATAATGAAACAACTTGGATCAGTGAAGAAATAAAACTCAACAGAACCTGTTACTTCTTGATTTGATATGTTAATGTATTATTCATAACTACAAAGGAATAAAAGCAAAAGAGGCAAATGAAAATACAACATGTCAAATCCTTGGGATGCGGCAAGAGTAGTGCTAAAAAGGTTTATTGCAATACAAGCCTACCTCAAGAAACAAGAAAATTCTCGAACGATCAAATACTATACCTCAAATAACCAGAAAAAAGAAGAATGCCAGCTCAAAATCTGTGGAAGGAAGGAAATAGTATCAGCAGAAATAGAGACTGAAAACAATAGAAAATGATGAAATCCAAGAGCTGGCTTTTTGAAAAGGTAAAATTGACAAACCTTTAGTTAAACTCATGAGGGGAGAGAAAAACTCAAAATCAGCAATGAGAGAAGTGACAGCTTAACCACAAAAATACAAAGCATCACAAAAGAATACTATGAGAGGCTATATGCCACCGAATTGGACAACCTAGAAGAAATGGATAAATTCTTAGACTCATACAGCCTCCCTAGAGTGATTCATGAAAAATTTAAAAATCTGAATAAACTAGTCACTAGTAAGGTAACTGAAACACTAATTAAAATCTCCCAAAAAATAAAAATCTAGGACCAGATGGCCTTACTGGTAAATTCCACAAAACATACAATGATGATTTAATACATATTCCTCTCAAATTTCAAAAAACTGAAGAAGAGGGAATGTTTCCCAACTCATTATTTTCAGAGAGAAGGGCAGGGAGGGAGGAAGAAAGGGAGAGAAGCATCAATGTATGGTTGCCTTTCACCTGCCTTTAGCTAAGGACCTGGTTATGTGCCCTGGCTGGGAATCAAACCAGCAATCTTTGGGTTTGTAGGCTGGTGCCAATCCACTGAGCCACACCAGCCAGGGCCCTAACTCATTTTGTGAGGCCAACATTACCCTGACACCAAACCCGGTAAGGACACTAAAAATAATAAACAAATAAATAAATACCAGGAAGAAAATTGTATGCTACTAACTCTGGTGAACAAGATGCAGAAATTCTTAACCAAATGCTAGCAAATCAAAGATGACAATATGTGAAACAGATCATACACCACCACCAAGCAGGATTCATTTTAGGGATGTGCAAAAATGAACATCCACAAATCAACATGACGCGTACCACTGTTAACAGAAAGAAAAATTAAAATCATCTGTTCAATAGATTCAGAAAAAGCATTTCACATGATACAATATCCATGCATAAAAACTGTCAGTAAAATGGGTATAGAAGGACATTACCTCAACATAAGGTCCATATTGAACAAATCCACAACTAATATCATAATGGTGCAAAACTAAGATCAGGAACAAGACAAGGGCGCCCACTCCTGCCACTCTGTTCAGCATAGTCTGGAAGTACTAGCCACAGCAATCAGGCAAGTAAAAGAAATAAAAGGCATCTAAAATAGAAAAAAATAAATAAAACTGTCACTATTTGCAGACAATATAATTTTATATATAGAAAACAAAGACTTGATAAAAAGCTATTAAACAAATGCATTAAAGTTGCAGGATACAAAACAGTCTACAGAAATCTGTTGTGTGTCTATATACTAATAAGGAACTATCAGAAAGAGAAATTAAGTAAACAATCCCATTGACAATAGCAACAAAAAGAATACCTAGGAATAAACTTAGCAAAGGAGGTGAAAGACCTGTTGAAAAAAATTGAAGATGACACAAATAGAAATTCCATGTTCTTGGGTCAGAGGAATACACATTCTATGATTGAAAGCAATCTACAGACTCAATGCCATTCCAGTTTGAATTTCAATGGCATTTTTCACAGAAATGGAACAAAAATGTTTGGCTCTCCTTCATGTCACGTGCTGGAAACACTGAACTTTTTACAGATATGTATGCATTTAAAGCATTCACAGTTAATCCTGGTAAATGATTTTGGCCCTTAGAAAGCTAGACTTCAGTAAGATTGCTAAAAACTTTGGGTTTAAGTGAAAAAAGTTAAAATTAATAAAACTCAACCAAAGATTACTTTTTGATTTTCTTTTTTATAGCTATACAAGGAGATAAAATGTGTCCTATCTCCAAATTGTGCCTAAATGAAAGTTGTTATAAAACTCTCCTATTATTTTTCTAAGGTTTGTAAATAATTGTTCATCAGTAATCATAACAATCTGTAGCTTCTAGATTTTAAAAAGTCAGGAATTATTATGATTCCAATGGTTATTGTGTAATGCCCATTTTTAAGGAAGGCATTAGAATCGGTATTTTAGTTTGTAGTTTTGTACATGTCATTGTGAACTGTCTAACGCTTTTAAATATCTAAGTCAGAAGACGGCTTCTAATCAGTCCCTTTCTTTTCATTTGAAGTGTTTCTTTCAGGGAGATTGTGGTGAGCTTACTGTCTCATCAAGTGCTGCTCCAGAACTTGTACGATATCTTGTTGGAGGAGTTCGTCAAAGGCCCCTCTCCGGGGGAGGAGAAGACCGTCCAGGTGCCCGACACCAAGCTGGCTGGCTTCCTCAGATACATCTCCATGCAGAACCTGGCCGTCATCTTCGACCTGCTGCTGGACTCCTACAGGACAGCCAGAGAGTTTGACACCAGCCCCGGGCTGAAATGCCTGCTGAAGAAAGTGTCTGGTATCGGGGGCGCCGCCAACCTCTACCGCCAGTCAGCCATGAGCTTCAACATCTATTTCCACGCGCTGGTCTGTGCGGTTCTCACCAACCAAGAAACCATCACGGCCGAGCAAGTGAAGAAAGTCCTCTTCGAGGACGACGAGAGAAGCACCGATTCGTCGCAGCAGTGTTCCTCGGAAGACGAGGACATTTTCGAGGAGACGGCCCAGGTGAGCCCCCCGAGGGGCAAGGAGAAGCGGCGGTGGCGGGCCCGGCTGCCTTCGCTGAGCGTGCAGCCCGTGAGCAACGCCGACTGGGCGTGGCTGGTCAAGCGGCTGCACAAGCTGTGCATGGAGCTGTGCAACAACTACATCCAGATGCACTTGGACCTGGAGAGCAGCCTGGAGGAAGCGCCCGTCTTCAAGGGCGACCCGTTCTTCATCCTCCCCTCCTTCCAGTCCGAGTCCTCCACCCCGTCCACCGGGGGCTTCTCGGGGAAGGAGACGCCGTCCGAGGAGGACCGCAGCCAGGCCCGGGATCCCGCGGGCGAGCCGCTGAGCCTGCGGGCGGGCAGCGGCGATGCACCGATGCTGTCCCCGAGCCCCAGGGCGGAGAAGAAGGACCCCAGCAGGAAGAAGGAGTGGTGGGAGCACGCGGGGAACAAAATCTACACCATGGCGGCGGACAAGACCATCTCCAAGCTGATGACAGAATACAAGAAGAGGAAACAGCAGCATAACGTGCCCACGTTCCCCAAAGAGGTCAAAGTGGAGAAGAAGGGAGAGCCCCTGGGCCCGAGGGGCCAGGGCTCGCCACTGCTGCAGCGGCCGCAGCACCTGGTAGACCAAGGACAGATGCGGCATTCCTTCAGCGCAGGCCCCGAGCTGCTGCGGCAGGAGAAGAGGCCCCGCTCGGGCTCCACCGGCAGCTCACTGAGCGTGTCTGTGCGGGACGCTGAAGCCCAGATCCAGGTGGGTTGCTGCGGCCCATCCCGGGTCAGAGGACCGCCTGAGGCCCGGACGGGGAGCTGTCCCCGGCTGGTGGTGGGAGGTCAGACATGCTCTCCTTACATAATCTCAGGAATTGTTTATGGGTTCCAATAGACACTGAGAAATAAGATGAAGCTAAATCTTATTAAATGTACTAAATCTTATTAAATGTACTTTATAACTGGCCTGGAGTCCTGAGTTTATCGCTTTGTGAAGATGCAGAAAGGAATTCTCTAGTTGAGAAGGGTTGTATAAAGGAAAAAGGCAGCATGCCTAGTAATAGACAGATACACTAAAGAATTGATTTCATCTCCAGTTTTGCTAACACATCCAGAGCACATAAACATTCTCATTTGGAAGAGGGCTGTATTCCTGTTCCTTCATGTATTTGATATTTCTAATTCCATCATCTATCAAAAAATGAGCTTCAGAAGAAGCAGTGTTGGTATTAGTTTTGTTCAGTTTAAGGGTAGATAAGATGGGAAAAAAAACAAGTAGAGGGTTCTAGAGTATAGCAGGCCCTTCAAACATAATCTGATGTTTACCTTAAACTGTGCGCTCCTGCCACAGGCATCGTAAGACAATCTGGAGCCCTAGGATTCCATGAACCTACACAGAAATGTATCCTTCGAATGAACATAAATTTAGAGTTGGTAGGGATTTCTTGCAAGATGCATTATTTTTCTTTAAAGTATCTTGAGCATAGAAGTCAGCTTCATAATTCAGAATCCAGAAAGATCATGGACTAGATTTGCAAAAGTCCAAACTGTGATGTGATCACTTTAATAGATGACCTTCTTTACCAATACCCAATCAATACCCTATCTTAACTGTTTTTTATGTCTTGGAGATTCACTCATGATTTTAAAAGTTATTCTAAATTAAAGTACACTATTTCAAATTTTCCAGGCATCACTATAGTGGCTGCTGATCAAGTGTTGTATGGCCTACAAAAATCTCATTATGAAAATATAAGAGGTGGGAACCCAAAGGTTGCTGGTTTGATTCCCAGCCAGGGCATGTAACCAAGTTGCAAGCCAGGTCTCCAGCCAGGTCCGTAGCTGGAGGCAGGTGAAAGGCAACCATACGTTAATGTTTCCCTCCCTCTCTGCCTCTCTCCATTCCCTTCTCTCTGAAAATGATAAAATCTTTTTTAAAAAAAGAAAATGCAAGAGGGTTTTTAAAACTGAGGAGTAAATAAAATTTTTGTCATTTGTGAAAGCTGAAAATAAGGTATTCGTAACATTAGATAAGTCTCTGCAATTAAAAGTTAGGATGACAATGTATTAGTAAAGACTCAGTTATGACAGCCTAAAAGCCAGAGAAAACACATTGGCAAGTTGGCAGGCTTTAGCCACACCTGGGAATGGGAATTCAAATGGACCCACTGGAGAAAACTCACAGTTCTCTCAACTCCTTTCTCTTAGGCATGGACCAACATGGTGCTCACAGTTCTCAATCAGATTCAGATTCTCCCAGACCCAACCTTCATGGCCCTGCAGCCTGCGGTGTTCCCGTGCATCAGCCAGCTGACCTGCCACGTGACCGACATCCGCGTGCGCCAGGCGGTGAGGGAGTGGCTGGGCCGCGTGGGCCGCGTCTATGACATCATTGTGTAGAGTTCAGCCCTCGTTGGAGGCTGCCTGCCAATCAGACAGCATTTCAGCCTTTTCCCCACCACCAGCCCCGCTGACACCAGTGTCTCAGAGAACAGTCAGCCGCTCCCTAACTGATCAGCATGGGGCATTCTGGATACCGAGGCTGTATCTAGATGACACAAATGATACTCTGATTTTGCACATTATTTCAGAAGAGTCTCCCTCCGTTCCCTGACACATTTCTAAGCCTTGAAGTTTATTTCCCAGTGCTTTTGCCTGCCATGTTATTGGTAAATGGGTCCCTTTCAAGGACCAGTCCTCTGAAAACTGCATTGATCCTCCATTCAATCCCCCACCCTTTTTTTTTTTTTTTTTTCCCAATGCAATTGCTAAGGAAATATCTGCTGGTAAGTCAAGCTGATGTGTAAACAGTCAAACATCTAGTACCAAACATTATTTATTAGAGAAAGATTTATATCATGATTGTGCAATTGGTGGGGAAGAAAACAGCTAGAAAGACATGATTCTTGGATGTCATAATCCAGAAAAGGGTGACTTTCTCTGTAAAATATGTCTGAACATTTAAACTTTGTCCTAAATTGTCAAGATTTTTCTGGTTGGTACTTCACCAACCTCCTCATTTAAGGTACTGTTGTGCCTTTATTTCCCTATTTCTAAATGAAGAAAGTTCTTTCCTGGCAGAATGTTAAGTCTGCGTCAGACAGCCTTTGACACATGGTGCCCAGAGATATTTGGTGACCCAGATATTGCCGAGACAGAAGGCTGACCAGCTACCCTGGCAGTGCCATTGAGCTTTTGCTTTTAAGGCAGAAAAGAAAAGGGAAAGAAAAAATGGTGCCTTAGTCCCTTATTTTACAGACATTTCTATGCTCCACAGTTATTTGAACGTAAGGTTCAACATTGGGTTTTTAAGAAAACAAAACATTAAAATGCAACTCATTTGATATCCACACCCTTGGAGGAAAAAGGAAGTGATTTCTCCAGTGAGCAGATTTCTCAGGGAAGGGGGCAGGAAGTATGGGGAGGGGAGACAGCTGGATGGGGTGGGAATGGGGATTATAATAAAATCATTTGTCTTCAAATATTACACAACAACAGTATACAATTACCATGTCCATTACACAAGCTCTAGTCTCAGAAGAAAACTAAAGGAGAAGGAGGCACAAATGAAGTTGAGGAAATTAAATTTTCAGTTTAAAATATTTCTCCTGTCTGGGAAGTGTATTTACTCCATGTCTGAGGTCCTTTTATCCAGGCCAATATCCCAAGTGGACATTCCTTTTCTTAACTATAACTAGATTATTAATCTGGAACCTTTATCTTACTATATATTGTGTATTTAATATTTCTTGAATAATAATAATTAAAACTCCTCAGTCAAGTTCATTCCTATATTCTAGAGTTAGTTGCTATGACATACATTGTAATTTCCCAGCCCCTAAAAATACATTCATAATTGAATATGCCATCTTTTAAAAACAGAACATCAATCCTCTAATAGTGACATAAGGATTTGAAATGGACAATTTAGTACTTACATTTATAAACTGTCTTCCTTGAGAAATATGGAAACTTACCTACAATGTTAACAGGAAGACAGAGCTGATTTACCTAGGCAATTTTTAAAAAGGAACCTTTATCTTTCAGTATGCCATCTAAATAAATGTCACTGCAGAATCCGGAAGACTTTTTTTTCAGTTCTGCAAAACACTGCCTTCAGTTTTTACTCATTGGATAATAATTTGAGTTTAGAAACAGATGGACCATTTTGATCATAACAAACAATGAATTGTTGGGATAACAAGGATCCGTGTTTGTGCTTTTGAATTTTTATATCTTATAAGTCAGGTACTTTTTTGTTTGTTTGTTTAATGAAAAGAGGACACCATAGCTGTTTGCTGTTTTTTTTTTTTTTTTTTGGTTTTGTTTTAATGGCTTATTTTAAGTTCAATTCTTTTTTTAAGATTTTATTTATTATTTTTCAGAGAGAGGGAGAAAAATATCAATGTATGGTTGCTTTTCACCTGTCTACAGCTATGGGTCTGGCTGGAGACCTGGCTTGCAACCTGGTTATGTGCCCTGGCTGGGAATCAAACCAGTGACCTTTGGGTTGGCAGGCTGGCACCTTATCCACTGTGTCACCAGCCAGGGCCGTAAGTTCAGTTCTTTGTGAGTCTATGAGTACTACAAAATTTACGGGGTGTGGGGGGTCGGGTGGGGGGCTGTGAATGGGTAGGGGGACACTTCCATAGAATATTAAATGTAAGTAATTACAAAATGTTTATATGTTTGCAGCAACATTTTACAAAGTATAAAAATGCAAAGGAGCCCTGGCTGGTAGCACAGTGGTTAAGGCGCCGGCCTGCGAACCCAAAGGTCGCAGGTTCGATTCCCCAGCCAGGGCACATAATCAGGTTGCAAACCAGGTCTCCAGTCAGGTCTGTGGCTGGAGGCAGGTGAAACACAACCATACATTGATGTCTCTCTGCCTCTATCCTTTCCCCTCTTTCTAATGAAATAAAATC